>CM040749.1:13213986-13306486 GCA_022829145.1 Albula goreensis | reverse complement strand
GAGAGTGAGACAGAGACAGACAGACAGAAAGACTATAAGTGTATGGGGGGCAAAGGCTTAGACAAGAATCGCTGAGCAGAGGTGACATGCTGAAGCCAGCATGCCAGCGGGACCGGGGGAGAGGAGAGAGTTGCTCACTGCCCCTCTGGTGTCAGGACATTATTAGCAGGCCGGGGTGTATTGATTTTGATGAGGAGGTCAGATTTCAGAGGGATGTCCAGGCTGGTCCCTAAGCTCAGGGCCTGGGGATAAAGGGGACTGAGAAGGAGAGGGGATGGGGTCGGCTGATTTCTCACATAAGAAGGTCAGGTGCCCCCTTGCCCAGTTTGCCCAAAGCTCTTACAGAGGAACGGGGCCCAGGGCCTGACAAAATAATGAGCGCCCAGCAAATACTGACTAATTGAAAGGGCTGTAAATCCATTACATATTGGTCAGGGATAATCAGGAGTGTTTAATCACTTTTATCTATTCAGGAGCACTGAAGCTGCAACAGCAAAGCCCTGAACCTTGCCATGTGCTTATTACTCTCATCATTATCAAAATTACTTCACAGCTGTTCTTTGCTACATCACCTCTGCTGGAGATTTCGCAACCTGTAAAATGGTTTTAATTTGGAAGCTGAGCGAATGCATGGGAAAGAAAAACTGTAGGGCTTTTCCCCCATTTTTTTCTTCACTGCAAGCTTGAGGCGTTGGTTGGTTTGGTGCATGAGCAGTTTAGAAGGGGGGAGAAATCTCCATTTTGGAAGCTTCTGTGAAGCCACCTACCACAGTGTTTTTTTTTTTTTACACACGTCTCCTAGTTAATTTACTCGGCTCATACCAAGTAGAAATTTCTTGCTTTATTGAGGGATCATTAGGCGTCTTTCCTGGCGACTAAAGGAATGCCCGTCGCAGGCCTCTCACCATTTCAACGCTCCCCGTTAGAAAAAAAGAATGAATCAGAGAAAGCTTTGCAGCCTTTTCCGCCAATTTTCTATAGAATTGTTTTAAAATTGCACTGAAAGAGAGACAGAGAGGGAGAAAGAGAGAGTGAGCAAAGCCCATAGATTTTGTCCAGGAGCAGTTTTTCAGGTTTTTTCATTCATGGAAATACAGCCTTCAAGACCCCCTTTTCCCTTCTTTTATTACTTCTCCTGCTTTTAGATGTTTTCTCAAATCTTTATTTGTCCCTTTTGTGAAAAACCCAGGCCGGTCTTGTACGAGCAATAATCCCTCCCTTTTAACCTACCTTTATATTTTTTAGAAAAAAGGGACTAATTGAATTATCCCCTGCTACTCCCCAGACCCAGCCCCCCATGCACCCATCCCCTTTTATTTTAATTTGTTAAGCAAATGTATTTTCCATTTTCAGGATGCGTTTGTGCAGAGGGAATTCGAGGGGACTTTGGCCCTTGAATGGCCTATTGCGGCATTCTGGCATTCACGCATTCATTAACTGTGGGGGAATAAAAGGAATGGGGTTGTATTTTCTCAAACGCCCAGGCCAGCATGGAGCAACTTTTCCATGAGCCGCAGGGGTCTCCCTACATATGTTCTCAACCTCTCGCTATTGTCACCTATTCTGAAAAGCTCAAAAGAGCCCCCCCAAAAAACAACACAGGCCAACAGTAACAATTGTCAGCTTTTGGATTCAGTATAACAAAATCATGAGCCCTCCCCTCTCCAACCTCCTCAACACACCCTTACTCCCCACTTTCATGGGAGAAATCTCAGTGTGTGCTGTGCTAAGATTGTGAGGTTGTTGTTATTTTTTAAAGACTGTCTTCTACAACACAAACAAGACTTGGCATCTTTTTGGAACCCTGGTTAAACCGACAAATTGTTCCAAAGATCAGCTGGCAAAAGATGGAACCAGAGGGCCAGAGATTCTGTCTCTTTTCCTCTCTTTCTGGATACCTTCCAATCACACAAGGAAAAGGGAAATCCCAGATTGTTGGTATAAGCTTTTCAATACTACAGGGAGATTATGTTATCAGAAAGGTAAACTTCACTGTTAGGGCAAATTTTTTACTGCACTTCAAAGGCGTGGAAGAGAGAGCGCGGGAGAGACAGCGGAGCAGGGCAGGGGGAAGACTCACCCTGAGCTGGGTTTGTTCAGAGTGGCTGAGGTTGCCCCACCGTTTCATGTAGACAAGCCCTCAGTCCTCTCAATTAGCCTTTCGGTGCCCCAGCTTCCCTCCTCCAGAGCCCCCGCTTGCCCCACGAAGACAAGGGTCGGCACTGCAATGAAAACAGGAAGCACTCAGATACAAAGATACCTCTCAGAGCCAGCCTATCTTTTCACTAACGTAAACCTCAAACACCAGCAAAAATAAATAGGGATCTTTGTGCAGTTCGGGGGCCAGCTTTTTTTTTTTTTTTTGGGGGGTGAATTCATATCGCACAGGCGGCCAGAGGAGGGGGAGAGAATGTTTTGGAGCTTTGAGTGTCTCAGGTTCTGAGCTGGGTCACTATCTGGCAGTGTTTTTAGAGGAGTTGCTAAGCTGTTAAGCCAGGTGAAGTACTCCCCTGGGAAGCCTCTGAAATGGAGGTAAGATATTGCAAGTATTGTTTTTATCCAAAATTATTCCGATTTTTAAGGAAAGGTATTCATCACAAAAGCTAACATTGGTGCTCATTGTATCAACAGGCATAGAAATTCTAATAATATCACCTCTTCTGATAGTAAGGATAATGATAGTAATGATGTGTTGGCATACTTTGTGAGGAAAATGAGCAAATTACACCACAAACATCATTAGCAGGGTAGAGCGAGCGAGATGGAGGGCCAGCGGTCACTGTTCCCAATGGAACATTAGTCTCCATGGTGACGGGAAGTCATCTCCAGGTCGGCCTGAGATCCACTGGCTGAACTGTCCTTTAAAAAAAGAGCACAGCAGGTCATCCCCTAACATGGGCACTAGTGCCTATCCCTAGTAACGGATGTTTGTCTTGACCAAAAAACAAGTGCGCTGCTCCCAAAAGAGGCCTGTGTTTGAGTAGACTAAACATTTACCCTGTTCTGTCGTGGCCTGTTTGTGTCCTCCTAATCCATGTGTATTGTTCCACCAGTGCCATTAAGCTGGTGCTGCACATCTGCTAACGGTTTGAGCACCATGCGCACAACTCCTCCTCTGTTTTATGTGTCCCGTTTTATGCACCCTTTTCATTTTTTTATTTCTTTTGCATATTTCTCCCCCAACCCCCCAGTTGCTGGAAAAATGAGTTTCGTTCCCGGGCTGTGTTTTATGCGACCCTCAGCATGGATGGGGGGGGATATTTTTTTCCTCCGGTGAAGTTGTTTTGTGTTATGTGGGGGTAGGGGTTCGTGGGGGGTCACCAGGGTTCAGAGCAGAGAGAGGCCCACACGCTCATCTGTCATGAGCTCGTTTGCCTCCGAGCTGGGAAGTCAGCACTCCAGTCACCCGTAGCAACCCAGGCGACAGTGTGGTTCATCGCCACAGCCATGTGTGCATGCCTTACATGTGTGTCCGAATGGACACACGCTCCCATGCGCGCATGTTGGTGTGTGTGTGTGTGTGCATGTGTGGGTGCAAAAGAGACCCAAAGCAAAACAAATGAATTCAGAGGGGGCGGGAAAGCTCTGTGTTTTGTAAAACCAGTGAACTCTCAGGTAATTATTGGAGGGGGTGGGGTTGGTGTGGCTAGGGCTTTTGTGAGACGCTTGCAGTGCGTGCTGCTCGACGACCCCGCAACGGGGACACAAGTCATCTCTGACTGCCATCTGTTCTCCTTTACCCTCTTTCTCACATTAAGCTGTGAATCTGGGAAGCCAGGGACAGCCTCATTGATAGGATAGTAATGACTTCATGAGAAGAAAGGCACAAGAATTGTGCAATGCTGTATCCTTTTGTTTTTGTTTTTGTTTTTTTTTTTCAAAAGAAAACGTTATGGGGCACTGTAAATCACAGTTACTAATATTTTCCATAAATTATGTGGCATCGTAAATCATGTTTACTAATATTTGTGATAATGCATGTACCTCCCCTGGTTTAAAAGGGGGAGTCTGCTCATGAAAAAAGGGAAAGTTTAGAAGCCCATATCCAGTAACTCCCCTTTTCTAGTGGCTATATCATTATATGACAGGCCACATTGCCTCTCTTTTCATGTCAAATCCTTTACAGTTCCGTCTAATTCCGGTCGGTGTATGGGTGTTGTAGAAAAGTGATTGACAAAGCCTTGTTTACAATACGCAAGCCCTAAGTCTGAAGCAGTTCCAAAGATTTATTATAGCATTAGAATGTAACAGCCGTGAATTGTTTCATGCCGAACATCAGTCCTTTTCACTTTGTCTCTTAATCCCAATCTGTCATAGTTCCACTTCAAAGGGTGTATGTAGTGGGACAATAATAGAAATTAAGTACAACATGGTTAAAACAACCTGAAGTGTAGGAGGAAACTGGAGATTTTTGGTATTTTTTGGCATGTTTTGTAATGATTTTTTTCCTCGGCATGTACTCTTTTTCTGTCATCTTCTATTGGAACCATATATGTAGCATATGGAGCCCTACTGTGTCCTGTTGTGTTGTATGTCTTTAATCGAACAGTATTTTGTTCTGTTTATTTTAGTGGTACAGGAACTGAGGCAGGCCTTGAGGCTGAAAGATGCTTTGTTTTCTTTGTCCTGTTGCTTTTTAATGGCTTAAAAAAAGTTAAAATAAGAAAGCGCCAGTTACTTTTAGGAGTGCTGTCTGCTTTCATACATTGCAGTATTGTAAGCAGCTGATGTCACAGCTGTTCTCACCACTCCCTCTGCCCCATAGTTAGCGCATGCCTGATGTCAACTTTTTAACACTTTCAACAAGGTAGTAAAAGTCAGTGTGATCTGGCAGGAAGTTTACAACCTGTTTGATGCCATTAGAAGGTAATTGACTAAGAAAAACTCTGTGGCAGTGGTATCACAGCTATTCTACAATTACAGGGGCAAACAAAACAAACCATCCCAAAAGTATTTCAATCTGACATGTAACGCCTTAACATTTGCCCTGGATGTTCCACATGCATGACCCCCACCCCCCAACCCCGCCTTCCTCCAGTCCCCCAAAGTCCACGGACATGTTAAGATGAAAGGGGGTAGGTAAGCGTATTCGGATGGCTTTTTATCATCTGGGGGCCTGTTCTGTCATGAAAAAAAGTGGCTAAAGGAAGCCCTGAGAGCTCCGGCCCCTGCAGAGGTGACTGCATCTCCTGTGACCTGCGTAAAAGACAAACACCGTGGGCCTGAGTGCTGGAGTCAGGTTTATAAACTGGAGTGAGCACTGGAGCCTCCTTTGAGCCCTCACGCCTCACCAGCATCGGCCTTATGCATAACCATGCCCCCAGCTCTGCAGTAATAATATTGATCCATTAACTAAGAATAGACCTGGCTTTCCGCCCCTGACACCACGGATGATGTAACAGACCGCGAAGTGGTGAACGATAAGCACTGTTGTGGAAAAGTAGGGGGCCGGTGTGGGGACTTTTGCACGGGGCGTGCTGGCGGGTTTTCACTTCTCCTGCACGTTTCATGTGGTTGCCTTTGCCATGGCCGAATGTTTAGTTGGCACAGTCCTCTTGGAAGTGCTTCCCTCTGTCTCTCTTTCCCTCTGTCTGCCTCCGCTACCCCTCCTTCTTTCCTCGTCTCCTTCCCCACAAACTCAAGCCCCCCCCACCACCACCCTCTCACCCCATCCCCTCTGCTGAGCCAGAGGGGATTCTGGGAAGAGACCCCGCCAGGCCGTCGATACGACTCCCCCATTAATCATAGGCTGCCACGTGGTGACGCAGGATCTGAGACCGTCCCATTGAGATGGCGTTATGTGCTTGAGGCTTACAAACAGCCCTGGCCCTTTGATATTCATCTCACACCAGGAGAAGGGAAATGCAGGGGGAAAAGAAACAGAGCAAACATGGAAGTAGCAAACGGGGGGAAAAAAACAGTAGAAATCAAAAACAGACCCACTTTCTCTGTTTGCTTTGTCATGGGACTCTTGACTGCTCTAAATCTCAGTTCTGCCATTTTGTTGTGTGATTTTTGTTTTTTTTTCCCTATCACAGCTTTTTGTTATCTTCCCTTTTCTCTTCCTACTTGAAACTTCACGGGGCTCCCAATAAAGTAAAGCCAGGTCTGTCTGTCTTTTGGCTGCTTCGAGTCTCTATCATTCCTTTTTTGTTCCTCTTGTTCTTGTTCGTCTTCTTCTTCCTCTTGTTCTTCTCATAAAAATCTCCCAAAGCATTTATATCTGCCTCATCAGCTGAATTTGTAGTTGTACGAGTAGGTGAACAGACAAATGAGGTCACCCAATTTGTTGTTGTTTCCTTTCTGCCATCTTTCTTGCAGTGTCAAAGGAACCCGCCTCCAAAGGGATGGCCTCAGGTCACATGACCTTTGGCACACGCACACGTCACTATTCCTGAAGTGTATTATTTCTCCAATGTCCACTATGGAGCTTTGATGAGTGCTTATTATACAGTACAGAGCACACATCACAAATGAATGCATACAAGAGCCTAGAATAGTGAAAAAGAAGAATAATAAGGGGGAAAACAGACCTGAATCCAAGTCTTAAGTGGAGCAGGCCCCTGCTACAGATGTGGATCTGTGTGAATATTGATTGGCAAGCTCTGGTTGTTCTATCCCAGGGGCTGCCACGGCTAGTACAAAAAACCCTTTTTCTTAACCTCATAAACCAAGCTTGTACAATTATTTAGATAAAGGACCATGGCGCCATAGGGTTTGCCGAAGACCCAAGAAGCTCCTCTCGTCTCTCTTCCTCCTCCTCTTCCTCTTCTTCTCTAGGATTGAGAGCAAGAAGAAAAGGGAAAAAACCTGTAATTATCCACACTTTTCTGAATCCCCCTTAATGTTCATTATTTAAACCAGCGGCAATTACAAGTTCAAAGGGGTTTAGAGGGCCAGCAACCCGCATAATCACTGCCAAATTAAGCGGGGCCCATTCGTCACAGAAGAGCACACTCAGAGCAGTGAATCATGCATGCAGTGACAGGCGCTGATTTACATAAAGACACAAATCTGTGCCCTCCAGGGCTCAGCGTCGCTCCATCCCCCAGAATCCTCTTATGCATGCTTTTTATTTGCTGTTGGAAACTTTGGCATGGCTAATACCTGTGATCATCTTCTTACTGGTCTCGTTCTTCTCTTTCGTATCCCCAGTCCGCCCACCTCTCCCTATCATTGCCCCCCCCCCCCACCACATCTCAACCCCCCCCAGCCTTGTTGCTGTTCCACCTTCAGTGTATGGTGTAAAATGGGAGTATGCATTTCGCTCCCAGGAGCTGAAGGTGTATCTCGGTTACCTTTGGGGACGGTCACAATGGTTAATCCTGTCTTCAGGTGGCTGTTTAGCACATTGACTGAAGCACTCATAGAGATGTGGGTTGGCTCCAGTTACAGGGCATTCTGACCAAGGGTCACTTCATACATACAGCCTTTGCACCAAGAACAGAGATCCCTAACTGTTCCTCTACACCAGGTTTTTCTCTCTGTCCTTCTCTCTTTCTCTCTCTGTCTCCCTCACTGTCCTCCTTTCTCTTCCCTCCCATCTATACATCTTTCCCTGTATTTTTCATGGTCATCCATTACCATTATAAATATATGTATGTATACCATGAGTCTACCCAGTGTCCCCAGACAGACTGTGGTTGGTAGTAGTTGCATGGCCACATGGCTGTTGCTAATATTGTGTGGAACTCATTCTGGGTAGCTTGAGCCTGGTAAAAGCAACATTGCCTAGCCATTCTTTTCCCATGTGGTGCAAGTAATGCGTCAATGAGTAGACTTTTTTTTTTTTTTTGGAGAAAACACATGTGAGGAAATGGGAGCTATCTGTTTCATTAAGTGACCCATCCAGGCAGATACATGCGTGCACTTGTTCCCCTGTTTGCATACGTAAGTGTATATATCAAAACGGAATCCCCCTGGAGATTAATAGGCCGCTGTTCCTATTTCATTGATTATCTCCCATGATTTTTTCCCCTTCTCCCGCACAGATATTAAAAAGTAATGAAGCCTAGGGAAATAGGAAGGCGAGCTTTCACGGATCATTTTAAGTTATTTGGATTCAAACAGAGAGGGATCTCTTTTCGGCACAGTTTGAGTAGAATTAAGTAAATAAATGTGGAGAGCACTGTCGAGCAGGCAGCAGCGACTGTAAAAGATGTGTGTTTAAGCAAAGACAACCCTCCGACACATGGAACATGCCTTGCAGATGTTAGCAATTCCACGACATAGCATTCCTAACATTAGAACTGCGTTGTAATTGCCATAATAGACCCCGTAACCATTGACAGTAATGGAATCACCCAAAATGCTCTGAAGCGCCTGGAATTAGAGCGATCTGCAACTTCGGTTCAAGATGTCCATTGTTGGTTTTCACGAAAAAAAAGATCCCTTTCCCCCCTTCCTCTACTTTAGCCATCTTTCCCAGAGCTGGTCCAACAATTCCAGGTTGCTGGATCTCAAAGTTGCATAGACAGAACACATTATCTGCTCTTGTATTGGAATAGTGCCCTGGGCCCTTATGGACCCTGTGCAGAAAACAGAGTTTAAAGTTTGTTGTAATTGCATTCGGTTCTGTTGTAGTCCCTGCTGAATGGTGAGAGGGTGCTGTCAGGAAAATTACTTCCTGAGACATTACCATCAATCACTGCATAGGTCAAGCCCCTGGGTCTAAGTCATCAAGAGAGGCAAAAATAAATAATAAAAGGAAATAATGTTTTGCATGAAACAAAGAGGCTTGATCATACACAGAAGACACGTTTTTGGAGTGGTTATGGGGTGGAGGGTGTGTTTTAAAGGTTGCAGTGGATCTTCAGAGCACTGCTTGAAGACACCTCAATAAAAGCCCAGGTTAAGAGTTTAGGGATTGGGGTAGCTCTTACCAAAATGCTCTTTGTCGTCTCCCTGGGATGAGTAGAGGACACTGCGCTACCAGAGGTTCCTCTCTCTGAGGGCCCGTCTGTAGCACAGGACCTGGCCTGCTGGTCAAAGTCCACCTGCCTCAGCTCGATTCCATCATTAATTATTCCCAACGTCAGTTATACAGAGGGGGGAAAGTAAGGAGGAAAAAAAGAACAACAGCTGTCTTTTACACCTCCAGTTGGGCCTCACTTACAGTGATGCGAGCAGGAGGAGGATCTCGGCCCTGCGCTTGTGTTACATTCTTGAGATGGGGGCTCGATGAGCTGTTGAAAAGGACACAGGCGCTTGTCAGCAACCCCTGAGCTCAGCACCCATCAGGCCTGTGAGGTTAATGACCTTCCCCCTGCGCTTTGAGCTTGTTCTAGTCCACTGCGCCCCTTTTTCTGTATAAGCCCCATGCATTTTGCGCATGTTGTTTCATGTCCATAGCAGGGACTGGATAGGTCTCCAAGAGGATGGCCAAAGGCCCTGTTTTTACTCCAGGCCGCTTAATGCAGGCAAACCTGACACTGCGGCAGTACAATACACGTGGACTAGGCTCCAGTAGAGCAGCAGACAAGGCAGGTGGTGGGGCAGAAAAACTGCTTGCAGTAATGAAAATGAGAGATAGGAATTAGAGCTGAAAAGTTCATTAACTTCACTAATGCAAAGGTATATAAATTAGTATTAATTAAAAGGCTTTTGTGATAAAAATGTCCTGCATATGATGGTTTAATGTACTCCAGAGAGCTCTTCTAGATGAGGCATTGGTGGAGAGAGACGCAGCAGAGTGTAAAGATCCATTGGAGGGTGCTCAGCACGGTGTGCTCCCTCGCCTCCCGCCCGATTACCAATAACAGGCGCACAGCCTGGGTCAGCAGCGGCAGGGATGTTTTCTACTTCCAGGCTTTGTGTTTCATTAGTTAAGAAAACGATTGGCACAAGAGGGTCAGCCATGTTTCTCATTTTTCTGCCCCCCACCCCACCCTCTCTAATCGCAGTAAGTTGAGCTAGCTGATGGCCATTTTCCCAAGGGGCTGATGGGGCTACTACCATTTCCTGTCTGCTCTGCGAACAGATAAACCCTGTAACACACCAGGAGCCAATAGCAAAGCAAGGGCAGGTAGGTCAGAGGTCACCAGGGCCTTGAGGTTCCTTGCTGAGGGGCAGGATTGAGTGCCAGTAAGAGCTCTGAGGGGAATGAGTACAGAATGCACTTAAGGCCAGCCTGCAGTGTCCTGTCTAAAAGCTGCCCTCCCCCTCCCTCTACCCCTTTCACAATTTTACACTACATAAAGGCATTTTAACTCTCCTTACAACTTGTCTCTGGAACATTAAGACTCTGCAGGTTCTTGGGTCGCTTGTCAGTTTACAGCAATATACTGCTGGGGCATTTGTGAGTGACAAGAGATATTCTTGACTTGTATGCAGCAGCATGTGGAATTTCTTTGAAGACATGAATTTTAGAAAGTGAGAAACACAGGATACATGGTATCCCCAGTAGCTACAGACGTAATTGGCACTTGACAGTGAGGCTCTGAGATTTTGCCTGTTGCATTCCTCATGATTTGCGCGAAGTATATATCATTTTGGATGAATAAACACTTGGACTATCACAGCGCTTTCTGCCACAATCTCCTTAGCGTGAGCATTAGCCAGTGTCTCTGCTGTTTCAATAAGAGAGTGGGTATGGCTCCTGTCCAAAACTGTTCCGTCCTCTTGAAAAATTGCTAAATAGGTGACATGGTTGACTTCTACACATTTAGTGCCATTAACAACCAGCTGGTGACCCGTGCAGCTGTTCAGGGCAGCTGTACTCTCCTTAATGGCTTTTGTTGCTGTGGTGGTTGGCTTTAATTTTGACATTAAAAATTGACATTACAAAATTGACATTACACTTCAAAATAGCCTTGACATTACAAAATTGCCTCTAGGGTTTCTTTTGGAAGTGCAGCTGGTTTCGCGCCCTATAAGAAGCCATTGTTCCTTGAGATGCTTGTTGTCCCTGCTGGTCTACAGCAAATACAGGGAATTCTGAAGGAGAATAAAGGCCTGGTATTTGACTACACATATTGAATACTTTTGAAGAAAAAGAAGAAGAAAGCAATCAAGTGGTGCTTCCAATAATGAGCTTTGTTGTGAGCAAACAAGTGCCTTTTCTTCACCAATTAACCTGCCGAATTGCTCAAGATCATTCCCCTTCCATGTGAATTCCTTTAATGAAGGGAAGCTATATGAGAGGACACAATGGCAATTTCAATTCAGGAATGCCCTCACTGCTCATATTGGGTATTAAAGCCCTTTTCACCAGGACCTGGAGAGACGGCTTAAAACGCAAAGCTGTTTTCACATTAGCTGACCTGTTGTTCTTGGCTTTATAAGTTGTTTCGCGAAGGAGCCAGGAGATTCCTGTCCGACCTGATCTGCTGGCATGTAATAACTCGATCCGTTTCATGCAGACAAAATATATTAAAAGTACGGCGCAGGGAAGTTTGTGCCCCAGGGAGAGGGGGGGAGATAATGCAGTGGAATTGTTCAGAGGTAGTTAGATGCCTAATGGTCTAATATGTGTGCCATGTGAGGACTGGGGTCTGCTGCTCATGAATTCTGGCTAGACTTATCGACTCATTTCAGGCACAGAATAGAACCGTCACCGTTCTGCAGCTGAGAATCCCATTCTGCTATGTATGTGAATGGGACAGAGAGGGAGAGAAAGTGGGGGAAAAAGAAATACTGTGTGTGTGTGTGTGTGTGTGTGTGTGTGTGTGTGTGTGTGTGTGTGTGTGTGTGTGTGTGTGTGTGTGTGTGTGTGTGTGTGTGGTTCTCAACTGTCAAAATAGGAAAGATACTTATATTTAAGTAATCCACAAAGATTTTAGCCTGTGGTAGTTACCCCTGGTGCTGGTCCACCTCATGCCCGTTTTGGGTGTGCCGTTTTAAGGTGTAGAAGCACAAGGCCCTAATTGGTTCTCTCCCCTGACCCCTTCCCATGTTTGATTTATCCCGCTCGTCTGGTTGGAGTTTCACTGCTTTACAATGTGTGCACAGGCCATTAAATTGGTGTTGATGCTTATCCAGTGGACGGGGCTAGTTTGTGCGCTAGCGTGTGCTCCTGATGGTTTTATGGTAGGCAATAGTGACAAGTGACAGGGTATAGGACCTACAGGCTGGGATGTAATCCCCTCTCTCTGGTGTGCCACTGGGTTGATAGCACCTGGGCTCTGTTTATGTTCCTGGTGGCAACACCACTGGTGGAACTGTGGGTAGGAGCAACAACAGCCTGTTGCCCATAGCAACAGCTCCTGCAGCAGTTAGAGAGAACAGTGTCATAGCTGGGGAGCTTAATGATAGATTGGAATCCATGAGGACACATACATGCCAATGTCAGGCACGAGACAAGGAATGCCACACAGTGTCCACAGTTGTCTTTATCCTTGCCAACACATGTGGTTAGTTTTAAGGCCACAGGACAACCTGTCAGGACAACAAAGCAGACCTCCAGCCATGAAAAACATGGCAGCATTCCAACCCCATAGGACCCAGCTAAACTTAGTGTCCAAACTTTTTCCTGAAAAAAAGAGGAGACCGAAAATGGACCAGTTCGCAGCAGACTGTGTTCAGTGGGGGCGGGCCCCAGCGGATGGGCGAGATTCAGCCCCCTGCACGGACGTGCGGATCAGATTCCTCCCCTTGAAAGCGGCAAGCCGTCATGCTGGAAAAAGAGAAAGGCCTGAACTTGATCTGATGATTAAACAGCTTCATCTTTATGGCCACGGGCGACGTCTGCACCCAGGCCCCCGGAAGAGCAAGAGCTTTTGTCCCTGAGAGACAGGGCCCTACCCGCCCCCCTCTGTTTCCCCCCACACCCCCACGGAGGGCTGGGGTCTTTGTGCTGTGCACTGGGAAAGGGTGGTGAAAGGGTCTGTATCCTGGGCAAGGTGTAGACTCAGGTGAACATGACCTGATGTTACTGTCCTCTGTAACTGTTCAGTCAGTGAGAATGACTTCTGTGGAATTGGGAGATTAGACCCAAGAGCAGCCAGCTCAAACCTTTACAATTACAGCGGTCTTAAACTCTGGCTATATTACGTAGCTGCTGTATGGAGGTGTTGATATTGTGTTTTAATTAAACTGAACAAGGGGAGGAAAATGTAATAAATGAAGAAAGGCTGCAGTGTTGAAGCCACTGACACATGCCAAGATGCTGATGCTTTTGAAACCAGAAGTTGACTTGGATGTGTTCTTTAATCCGCTGCTGCATGTGTTTAAATTCCCCTGCT
Source organism: Albula goreensis (assembly GCA_022829145.1). Classification (NCBI taxonomy): domain Eukaryota; kingdom Metazoa; phylum Chordata; class Actinopteri; order Albuliformes; family Albulidae; genus Albula; species Albula goreensis. Next base: position 13,293,305 of record CM040749.1, on the reverse strand, counting down.
CCTGGCTGTTTGCTTCTTGGCCAAAGAGCCAGACTTGAATACACCATGTCTAATTCATCCATGTTTCACATGTTTGTGCACACAGTAATTGGAGCTCCATTATGTAATGGTAACATTAAGGTAGCGTTGAGGCAAGCCATGCCTCCCCTCCTGGCGATGGGGAGCGGAGGGCAAGGTATCCAGATGACCGCGCTGGTATGGAAAGCCTCTCTGACTGCCGAAAAAGAAGTCCCTCAGGGAACAGGAATCAACTGTGTGACCCCTGAGGTCCTGAAATGAAGGGAGAAGATTGTTGTCAGAAGCACTAAGAGTCCTCTGAAGCCCAAACTTGCAATGTACCATGCAGCTAAAGATGGTATGGATGTCCCTACCATACATATTGGACAGACTTTAGGGACAGGATCTGCAAAAATAAAATATCTCTTTTCATTGGTTTCCCAGTTTTGGGACCTTTTTGATTGTAGCTGCTTCTCCTGAGTGAATTGCATGTGTGTGTGTGTAGTGTGGTGAGTGAGTGTGTGTGTGTATGTGTGTGTGTGTAGGTGTGTGGTTTGTGCGTATGTGTGCAGTTGGCACTGGGGGGGTTGTGGAAATGATTGCTTTTTAGCCTTATGGATGTTTACTGTTATGAGCTATGTTCTGGGGATCCTCTCAGGGCCCCGATTCCTCCCCTTCACAGGCAACAGTTTGCTTGGCAGGCGAATTGATAGCCAAAGTTGCTCTAGAACCTTGCACCATCTCAGTGAACATAAATTAATGGTGTAAAGCAAACAGGCAACTGGACTGAAGCCAAGAGCGAGCAGGAGTGGAGCCAGCTATTGTTGAGGGGGCAGCTCTGAATTCAGCCAGGGAGCCCCTGTGCACAATAGCAGTGCATGGCTGGCGGGTCTGGAGCAGGCCTTTGAAGTGTATGAAATGATAACTGTTTTATTTCTGAAGACACAAGCACAGGGGCCGTCTACGACCCACTGCTGTAATTGTTGCTCTGTAGTCCATCAGAACCCGGAGAGGCAGGGCTGTAAGCTAAGTTATTTGTGGCATTCGCCGGACTGCTGGATGTCTGTGTGTGTGCGTGTGTATGTCTGTGTATGCATGTGTGCCCGTGTGTGTGTGTGTGTGTGTGTGTGTGTGAATGAGTGCATGTGTGTGTGTGTGTGTGTGTGTGTGTGTGTTTTGTGCTGGAGAGTGGTCTAAGGCAGTTGGACTGGGAGAGTGAGTCATGTGGCATTCTTGCCTGTTTTCTCCCTGTTGTCAGGAAGCAATGAGAGCCCAGGCCTCGGAAAATAAAACAAACACAAAACAGGCCCCCCCACCCCATCCACCCACCACCCAAAAACACACACAAAAAGAAAGAGAGAGAGAAAGAAAGTGAGGGAGAGGACGAGTGAAAGACAGAGCACATAGTTAAAGCCAGAACGTGCTCTTTTTGGCTTTAGCGAAGTCTTACAGTTTTTTTATACATGATGCACTCAATACTCATTTTCAAAACATTTCCAATAAAACTCTTTTTCCTGTGTATATCATATTTTATCCTGGTAGTAATAATAGACACATATGAGAAATGTGTGGAGTATATTACATTTAGAGCAGAAATTAGATTTCTTCCATATTTCGTGAAATTCATTTGTGTCGTTAATCATTTTGCAATTTTAACGTATTTAGTAAACATCTCTGAATCTTAAATGCCAATTGTCAAATTCCATATGTATATTTTCTAATATCTTTTCCATTAAAGAAAAAAAATCCACCATGTGATCAGTTTGAATGTCATTTGTAATATAATAATATTAACAGTTACATATTTTTATTTAGAACATGCCAATCTTATTCATCCTGTATACAGAATACATATTAAAATGTCATGGCTATATTTGATTATTTTTGTTAGGACTGAATATTATTATCACCAAATAGTAACTGGGATTAAAAACAAATACGATTTCAATCAATTTGAAAAAAAAATATATATATTCAATAATATAATTAAATAATACATTGAGGCAAATAGGACAATATTAGACAAACTCTCAAATGTGTTTTCAGCTGAAGGTTGCAATAAGGCACCATGGAATCCCATTAGCTTCAAAACAGGCAAAGCTGACAAAGGGTTATTTAATATTTAAAGAATTATCTCTGTGGATTGCTAAGTGGTCCCTTTATTAAATGTAAGATCTTTACAAAAAAAAAGATTTATCGCTTTAATAAACATGGAGAAAATAAAAGGAAGCAGAAGCGCAGTAACCTTTTCCATAGGACAAGCCTTTGCAAGCGTAAAGGAAAATAAAAACAGAAGCTGTGTCTTTGCCATGATGTGAGGGAGCGAGCAGCCGAGCCCTGCAATTTCCGAGACTTCATTAGCATGGAATGGGTTTGCAGGACACCTCACCCCCGTGACCCACGTCTTTAATTCATTGCAGTCTGGCTCTGCGCTGATGAAGTCATCCATCATCATCATCGGTCCTCCGCTGCAGCGCGGGGCTTGGCCTGCAAAGTTCAGCTGCTGCGGGTGCTATTACACACAGTGGAGGAGAGCGGAGAGCACATTACACCTTGTAATTTAGCCAACAATATGAACACACACATGCAGGGGAAAAAAACAGCCTGTGTAGACCTTTAGCAGAAAGCCCAAGTGTGTGTGCAAAGCCTCCATACTGTGTGTGTGTGTGCTGGTGTGTATTGTGTGTTGGCACGTTTCTATGTGTGTGTGTTTGTGCGTATGTATTTTTGTGTTAGCATGTGCATCCGTGAGTGTATGTGTCATTGTGTGTACATGTCTGCATGCACATGTATATGGTGCCATGCATTCATGTGTGTATATGTGCATGTCTGTGTGCATGTTTGTGCACATGTGCACATGTTTGTGTGTATCCATGCCTTTATGGATGCATGATCCTATATGGGTGTGGAATGTGTGTTTGTGTGTATTAATTGAGGGCAAGATATTAAAAATGAGATGAATGTGTCATGGTGGAATATCATACACTCCTGCCATTAATGGGTCTCATTGTAATTAACAGCTTTTCGATTCTATCCAAGCACAGGGCTCACAATAAAAACGCTCATTTCTCAACCTAATTATTTATAGACTGTTTTACATTTTGTGGTTACTCAGGCTTCAGAGCGTTTGACTGTGTGTTTATAACTGTCTATTGACACTGTGTAAAGTAAATGGGGCAATTGTATTTTTGTTCATTTTTATCAATAAAACATGTTCTTCATTAGATAAATGCCAAAACGCCAAAATGACAGAATTGTTTTACATCATTGCCTTATTTGCATAGCGTTTAACATTCTTACACTTTGCCTATTTTCACAGCTGAATATTTTACTTTTTGAAATTGAGGCGCGGGTAAGTGCAGCGCCTTGCTGTCGGCTATGACAGCAGCCTTCATGATCCAAGAACAGTTCCAAATCCGCCGTGCCACCCAGCTGTCCTACTTCCCTGTGCTTTGTGTACACTGTATTGTACACAGCCTTAGCTCACAACCATATTTTGTACAATAGTATTTTTAGAAACTGTGGTTAGAGGAGCCATTGGTATATAGGAAGGAGTGAGAGAGATTGGGAGAGAGATGAGGTGAGGAAGAAGCACGTGTTTACCGTAATTGACAGTGGGGGAGCTGATGAAAGGCCACAGGAAGAAATAAGATTTTTTAGTGTCGTGTCCATGGTCAGGGAAAATTTCCTTACCCAAGGCTTTTTCAGGGTTTTAAAGTCCCCACTCTCCTTGATGAGACATCTTTCTTGTTTGTTCAAACCATTCATTATGTGGCTAGTGGATGAGTCGTGCCGTCGGTCGGCGTATTTATCACCGAGCTACACTGCACGGGCTGACAGTGCAGGATTGATGACCAGGAGTAGGCCCGAGTGGCCGAGGAAGCCTTAATACAATGTAAATTACTAACTCCCATTTCCAATCCGGCCCTATTCCTCTGCCTCTCCCTCTCTTCCGCCAAAAATTATTAGTGTTTTTTATAGTAAGGCCGAGGTCATTACTAATGTGAAAAAGCTGAGGAAGCCAAGAGGAGGGAGAGGAGAGGAAAGAGTCTGGTCGTATTACGTGTTGTTGTCCAAGGATAAAAGGGGAAGAAAAAAGAAAACACACATACACACAGACACACACACGCACGCGCACACACATACAGGCACAGAGAAAGCCCCATTTCCCTCAGCCAAAGAAATGTCAGCACCTAGCAATCAAAAAATGTATTTCTATTTAAGCGTTATCATCTTTCTTTGTTAATTTTAGCATATTAAAAGCCACTGCACACACAACTACAAATCTGATTAATCCTCCTTTGCAGTCCAGTCTCATTATTTGTCCAATCTGTGGGCTATTTTCTTATTAATTGAATGCATTCCTCAAATGTTTTTTTCTGACCTTTAATTAAAATGGACCCTGAGACATAGGATTGCCTGAAAATGCCCTATTACATTAGTGCCCTTTTGCCTGTCTTCATAAAGTATCTTTCTAAGAGCTATTTCTCCTAAATATGTTAGTGTCCGATTTGTCTTACCAATTTGTTACAGTAAATTAAAAGTATTTTCTCTTTTTTTTTCTTCAAAATATGTTTGGAAGGCAAAACCTGCCACTGGCATGATTGGAGCGAGGCATTGTTTGAGCTGCACTTTGCTCCTGTCACGCTGGCTTCCTGCTCTGATTTTCAGGGATGATATAGAAGTTACAAACAAAGGTGGGGCCTCTGTATCGCGTGCCCACGGATTCTGATCCTGCCCAAAAAAGAGGCGGATTACACCGCCCTTCTGAAACACAGGACGCGTGTGTCGTGCGGCTGGATAAAATATACCGTCTCGTTTGTTTCATTTGTGCATGCGGAGACTCCTAATCTGGCTCTTTAAGACGTCTGTCATCAGTGATCACCGTTGTTTTGTCATGCTTCATGGCAGGGAAAAAAAAGTCCGAAGCCTGGCTACAGGACTGCCATTTATATCATGTCATGTTTGGCATATTGGAGCTGACACAAATAGTATCATCGCATCTCTGGCTGCGGAATTACATTTTCAGGTAGATCTTCTGGCAATTTGAGACCTTTTTCAAAGGATCTGCTCCTTCGTGTTTCCCTTTTTTGCTACAGCTGTACATTAAACGATACCAGAAGCGACGGAAAAGGGCCCTGCACACGTGTCCCCTTCATCGTGTTCAGAAAGACACATAAATATGTTCAATGCATTTCTTCACCCACTCATTCTATTGCTTGCTGTTGTAGGCAAAATCAAGAATTTTTTTTCATGTGTAAAGGTGACATAAGGAGAGACTGGGTCTGAATTTATAGGAAGTGGGATTCTAGATCTGTACAGTGTTTTAGCGATTCAGTTAGGCAATTTTGACAAACTCAGGTTTTGGACCTCCAGGCCCTAGCTGTTTACAGGCCTGAATTAGGGTGTGTGCTTTTTTTTTTTTTTTGGGGGCAATAACAGACATATTTTTCAGCCTGAGAAAAGGCTTTCAGGCCACATCAAGGCAAGACTGTGGAAAACTTTTTTGCGCTACCTTCTGCTGGTGACTGACTAGTATGTGAGCAGCAGAGGCACATAGCTAAAGCACTAACATGCCAGTTTCTGTTTCTTTTCTCTCTTACAGCACCCATACCCTTCCGAAGAACAGAAAAAACAGCTAGCCCAAGACACAGGCCTCACCATCCTACAAGTAAACAACTGGTGAGTCAAGTTTGAAGTCTATATCACAGTCTTCAGCAACGCATTGCCTTTCATTTTTAAAAAGCTTCACCTCCCTCTCCCCAGCAGGCGAGACGTTTAATGCTCATAATGTGTGAAAACGATTTATTTACAACCTACCGCCCCACCCCCTTTCTTGTGGATATCGGAGCCATTTGTGTAAGCTATCAGGATGTATCCATTTTATCAGGGAAGTGTTTAGCAGTAAGTCAGTGCTCTGTGCTGTTTGATATACATTTATTCACTTTGATATATTTAAGGAAAAAAGGAAGATCTACACCCCCCCCCACTACCACACGCCAACCCCCCTTTTTTTTTTTTACACATGCTATATGGTGGATTAAGGCTTCGGTGGCCTGGCCAGCAGTCTCTTTGTAGATGGCTTAGCACATAACTGGGGGTGGTGGATTAAATAAAATGATCACAGAAGCAAAGAAATGATACAGGAATTACTTATCAAAATACTGGCCCAGGTTTTATCTTCGGCTTAATTTTGTTCAGTACATTCTCGGGGTGATGTTCAGATTAATTGAACTGACAGCTTCCTTTCAAAATTCCGGGAAGGTATTTGCACGGATTTCAGGTCTTATACAAACTTAATTACATGGAACCCCATTTTATCATTCTAATTCCATGTAGCGGAGGTTCTATTTACAAATGAGAAGTCTCTGCCTTTTATTCGCAGCTTTCCTTAATATATTTATCAAAGCAGGTTCATTTACAAAGTGCTCTATCTGTGGGATACAGGCAGGCAGACATTAACGAAGCTTTTAGGTTTATCAGACTCCCAGGCTGATGAGCTACCCGAGGGTCAATTGATTTTTTGGTTCTGTGATTCATTTTTTTTTCTCATTTTTCCCGGATCACAATGAGAGACATGCCTGGAGAATTAGCCGGTTTGTCTGCCTTATCTGTCAGGCAATTTTTTTTTTCCAGGCAAGTCAAGCTACTTAAATTGGCCACAGGAACTGCCGTTATCTGACTTTAATGCACCCTACAGTGTGGATAGCATTTCAATTACACCAGTAACCAAAGATTAGCCCCGCTGCCTGTTTCATGCCTCGCGCTGTTCAGGACACGACGCACCTTACCTACAGGAGCATAAAATTGAGTTGCCTTGCTTCTGTCATGGTGATTAATGCAGAAATAAACTGCTAACCTGAGAGAAATAAGAGAGTCTCGATTCAGGGCCGTGAAATCCAAGCCAATCCTGAAATAGTGTGTATCTGTTAAAGAGCCTGAAAGAATCTCCCCACGGGAAGCATCCTGCTGGTGGCGCGGCAGAGGGAAGCAGGCAGGGAGACTGTCACTTTCCACGCATTACAGGATATCAACGGGGTGAAAATGCAGGTCTCCTGGAACAGAGCTAGGGAGGAGTTTTTTTGGGCATTTTTTTGGGGGATATAATGTAATGGGTTGTCAGGGGGCAGGGGTGGGGGGAGCATTGTGCAGCGGGAGCATGTTATTGGGTGTGATACGATGTTGGAAAGACGAGCCGGAGACAGGATGCTCGGTTTTTACCAAGCGGGACAGGGGAGTTAAATGTTCCATTGTTCGGGTGGGCCCCCCTTCTCTCCCGGTGTCTTCTTCTGCAGGGCTGGCGTGGGGGCGAGTTGGGGGGGGTGGTCTGCTCCTCAGGCCGAGGATATGACAGACCCCGTGATATGAAATTCCTGTTGATAGGCAGAGGAAAAAAAAAAGAAAAAAAGGAGCCAAATTCCAGCATACGGAGGGAGGCATTGTGGCTTGCCTGTCTTTGATTCGGGGGGCTGGAGAATGCTTGGCCCACAATAGTGAGAGGGAGAGAGAGAGAGAGGTATAGGGAGAAGCAGAAAGAGACAGAGGGTGAAGGAAAAAGAGAGAGGAGAGAGAGAGAGCATGAGAGAGAGAGAGAGGGGGAGAGAGAAGGTATGGTCTGCCGTCTTCAGTTTCCAGGCCGCCTCGGGGAGGATGTGCTGAATCACTGCTTTGTCTGGAGGCACAATCAAGGCTGGGACAGGGGCACAAGGGCGCTCTGTGTGAGTGTCAATGGATAGCACATCTCCCCGAAACGCTTCCCCCGCACGCTTTACCTGCGCCTCACCTGGTTCAGGAGGGGAAAGGGCCGAGGCCCAGGGCCTGTCCTCCTCCCACCCCCCCGTATTCTGCACCCAGGAGTCAGTTTATCCTGTGTGGAGATTCTCCAGCCCCCATTCTGAACAAAGCTGGCATTGAGGGGGCTGCGTCTGACCTTACTGGTGTTCACGCGTGTTAATGTGCGTCTGTGGCGGGCGCCTGCAACAGACCTTCCATGAAGATAGCAAACACTCACCGCTGGCCCCTGCTGGAGAACAGAAAATAGATTAAACAGGAAAGAGGTGCACAGTCTCACCACTGTGATTAGCTATAGGGAAGAATAATTAATCCTCAATCCTACAGTAGCCTGTGTTTATCATCACCAAGGTAAAGACACCATGTCCACTTGGGTGCATTTAGTTACGTGTTGTGGGTATGCATCACATTTAGTCTTCTCTAATCATGTTTTAATTGGGCTCTTTGAGAACGAGTCTGATGATCTCCGTTGCAGTTGTCAGACAGTCTCGGGCAAATTCATTCACAGAGAGATATCTGTGCACGTTCTCAGCCACAGTCCTGTTTTGGATTCGCAGGCTCCTTGAGGTGTCTGCAATTCCAGTCAGGAGCGAATGAAGGCTGGAGAATGGCGGCCAATCCCTGTGGGAATGCCGGCTCTTGGCTCAGGTAGAACCTCGTGGAGCAGCAGGCGGCTGTCGATTCCAGCTGTAGTTGTCGTTCTGGAGCCCCCGTGTTATTCTATCAGTCTGGGCTAAATGGGCCCTGACTGTATCCTTTTCAAGTCCTCCGAAACAGGCACAGCTAGACATGCCCCTGCTCACCAGCACAAACACACAGTCCTGTGATTATTTACCCCCCCAAACCCCCCACCCCGCCTTGCAGGGTTGTTATGTGGCCTGAAAGATGATCCCGATGACAGATGACTTGAAGAGAGGAACAGCGACTAAAAAGGAAGGAAATCGCCTCTCATTATTCCTTCATCTCACACACACACAGGGCATTCGGCCCTCTCTGTGCCACGCTGCTCCTTGCTCAGTGGCCGTAATAACCACAATAGCAGCGTATCACTAATAACAATAAATAGGCACAGAGCTGCTTTCTATTTTTACCTGCCCACCCTCTCTCCCTCCCAGCCCTCCCTCCCTCTTGCTTTTCAATGAAAGCATAGAGCAGCTAATTAGCAGGGAGAAAGGAATATAATAAGTGACTTATTAAGATACAGAGGCGGATCTGGCGACCTTAGCACTCTGCAAGGTGCATCACGTGACACAGCAGGCAGTCGCCGGGCTGCATTGCCAGCACCCCCTCGCGCCCTGTCCCCTCCTTGCCTCGCATGCCCTTGTGTGACGTGGGCATTTGCAGCCAGCGGTGGGCGTGTCCCACAGAGCCCGGAAGCGGACTGTCCTCAGCCCATCCCATCACCTCTTTTGTGCCGACGACGACGAGTGACGTGTCCATCCGAGGCGGGGGCCCATAAGGAATTCTCACAGGGTCGGCCCGCCATTGTTCGGTTCACAATAAAAAGTGTGCTATCAGTTTGCCAGCAGAGCCACACTGCAACGCTGCGCCCAGCCTTGCACGCTCTCGCCTTCCCCTCTCTCTCGCTGAGACTTGGCAGAAAAGCACGCGGCGCCTTAGGTTTACAAACAACATCTTGTTAGTGGCAAAGGAGGCTGCGCGTCTATGGTAGTGTCACACGGAAATCAAAGGCCAGCTTTGTTACTTCAATAACTGTACTTTTTTTTCTTCCCTCCCCCAACAAAAAGGCTAGTCAAACAGAAACAGTGCTCTTTTTTTACGACCCTCCAACTTGGCACTCCAAACTGTTATGAAATGCAAAATAATAACTAATTTTTTCCAAATGTAATGTAAAAATATAAATTGGCTTGACCTCATTTTTTTCCCTCATTCTTTTATTCTCTCGCTGGTCCAAGAGCTCAGCTTTTTAACATGGGTCATTTGAGTTCTTTACATTCCCTCCTCTCTCTCTGTCCTGCATTGATCAGATAGTTTGCTGAAGTTTCTGTTTATCCCTTTAACTTTGACCCACATGGAAATGTCAGGCCTTTTTTTGGCTTCGACCTGGGAGTCCCAATGGCCACCACATTGTGTCCTCCACTTCTAAATATACAGCTGGAGCAGTGCGGGGCAATGGACTGGCATCCAGGGCTCCAGGCCCAGCCAGCGCAAGCAGGATGATCCCTCTCATTTAGGGACTGCTAATTGGCAGTTAATTAGCAGCATTTACTCACTCCCAGGATCCCAAGGCCCAGCCCCCTAAATTCATTTGATCTGCTTTTTTCTCTTTTTTTCTCTGTGGGGCTGCACTATTATGGCATTGTGATGGGTGGAAAATAATCTTCTTGGAAAATGTCTAATTTTTTTTGGTTTTTTTGGCGACTGAAGATGTTCTAAAAAGACAAAAAATACTAATATTTCCATTGCCTGCATAAGAAAGTAGGATGGTATTCTGTGGTATATTGTGTTTAATAGACACAGAGATGAACTGCAGCATTCAAATTGAATGCAAACTTGATAAACGAACATAAATTCTTCCATACAGTACACAACTGTACAGTTCTCTTTAATCCATGCAGGGAAAAATAAAATAAATTGCAAGCACATGTGTGCGGGCACAAGTCTGTGTTCCTCATATTGATTTTTGTTTTGTATATTTATTTGCCTTGGATTGGCAGTATTAGGATGCCTGAGTGCAATTAACAGGACTCTACCCACCTGTCAAACGGCTATCGGCTCATTTCATCATAGTCTGGCAGCAGCATAGTCTGTGGAGGGCCCCTCTCCAGTGGAAACAGGGTACTACTCTAAACATCAACTTCATTATGAAAAACAGGTGCCCGCAAAAATGTTCTTGAGGTAAACTGGCATCCTTTGTTAATCTTGCAGAAGTAAAATGTCTTTTTACCCTCAAACAACCCGCGGACCCTGAAAAGAAGCATCATGCAGGGAAAACAGAGAAAGAGCTCATGTCTCTTTTTTTAGTGCTTTTTTTAAAATTCTGCAATGGCTAGATTTTATTGGTGGGTTGCTTAATAACAAGAGCTCTGTGCTTCAAATGAAACTGAGAAACATTTGCGTGGGCGAGCCCCCTTTTTATTTTAAGATGGTAATTCTTGTAAGAGCTGTTGGGGAGAGGAGGAGGGAGAAGGGGCTAAGGGAGAAGGAGAATACAAGGGGAAAAAAGTAGGTTAATTTATTTCATTTGCAGGTAGAGAGTTAAAAAAGAAAGGAGAAGGAGTGCAGGATGCAGTTTTCATGAATAAGCAGCTTAATGCACACTGGCACTCACAGTAAGCCTTACAGGAGCTCCCAGCGCCCGAGGCCATCTGTGAGCAGAATAGCAATTTTATTACTTTGTCATTAAACCAATTTCACAGCAGTATTGTTTGTTAATGAGCACCGCAAACGAGCGAAGATGTCACATACTGAAACAGCAGCAAGATTTGTGACCTGAACTATCCCTGCTACCAAGGATGGGGAAGGCTGAGGCCTATAAAAGCAGAAAACTGCTCAAAGATAAAATGCAAAGTCTATACAGTCAAGTCTCTGTTTATGAGCTTCCATTTTACTTTAGAGCTCCTCGGCATGGCTGGGTATCTTCACGAGCTTTTCAAATGTGCGGCTGTAAGCGTTCCAGTATTCACCAGTGATATTTAATGTGTGTGTGTGTGTGTGGACTTGCTAGCAATAACATGCTAATGTTAATAATTTTCTATGTGGAAAAAAATCAAACCTTCTTACAAATATGCTTAGGTAAAGAAAATAAAAAAGATGATCTGTAATTTCTCAATGTGAGCGATTATAGACTGACTTCTCCTTTTAAAACCTGGCACATTCATGTATGTAATCTCAAGAAAATGAACTGATTTCAGGATGTCATATTATTTTGGTTATTTTCTAAATGTTAAAGGAACATCTGTGCCATTTTGTGTCTAATTATGTTTAATCCACACATTATTACTTATGAGCTCTCTGTTGCTGTGCAAAGTGCACCATAATCAAGAATAATTTACATCCATCTAAAAGCAGATAATATAAATGAATGCTACAGATTAGTATTTATGCAGGATTTACTGCCTATAAAAATCACTAATTTATTAGGTTTGTAAGAAAATAGGAAAAAATAAAAAGTCACAGTGAAAAAAAATCATTTCCCATGTCTGTGAATGGTTCAGTTTTTCAGTTGTGCTTTTTGGACAGTTTATATTGAGGGAAACATAGCAAAGCTACACACACACACAAACGCACACAATGCTACAGCTCAGCCATACTGGTGTGAGTCGCTCTTTGTGATGACAGTCAGCCATGCTGGTAGACTCCTGATGGGAAGTTGCCTGGGTGTGATGGCAGAACCCCATTAGTCTGGTCTATGTTGGGCCTATGCTACTTGGCAGCCACAGCCACTGCCCTCCGCCAGTGCTGTTACTGCAGTGCTGTGCCAGACAGATCAATTCACATTTTTACATTCCTGGCTTTATTTATAGCCATGCCGTATAGCTGCTCTTCCTTATGGACTAGCAATGGGGTAAATACAGTCCACATTAAAGGAATCCAGGGTGGCGGGGGGCATGTTGCGCTGAGCACCGTATTCTGCTGATGCTGCAAATAACATGGAGAAAGAGAGGGCCCCGCTGGACCGCAGAGCTGACAGAAAAGATTTGAAATAATTACTTTATCTGTTGAGGGAGATCGCCGTGGTGACGGGTCGCCCGCGGGAAACACCATAGTGGGCTAAGGCCCCAGAGGCGGGGCTTGGCGAGTGAAAGGTGACCAGGTGTGACTAGCCGCCCCCCTACTCCCCAGCCCCCCGGGCTGTTTGGAGAGGCGAATCCTCCCTGCTTTTTGCAGCTGATATCTCTAAACCCTACAAACCTGTCACTGGCATTCTCCCCCTGTTCAGACACGCTCCGGCCGGGTGTCATCACTTCCACAGTGCAAGGCTGCTGCCTGCCCCTTTTATCCAGCTCCATAACCGTATCCGCAACAACCCCTAATGTATTTGTTTTACCTGTATAAAATCAATTTATTGCTTTGCCCTATGGTTTGAAGTTGCATGCCAATAACCTCATCATGAAAGGCTCTATAAATCAATGCGTGCATTTGTTTATTTAATGATCTTTGCCAGAGTTCACATTGTTATGGATGAGGTATCAATAGAATCAATGCCAGATGTAGCTCAGATATCAAAGACCTTTGTGAAACAGTGAATTTGAAATGGAAAATGCCTCACATCAACATATATTAATGCAATTTACAATTTACCAGAGGTCCATGGCCTTAAAAGATAAATAAAATGTCTGTTCTACTCAATTAAGATATCAGACACGCTACTGGTATTGAAACATTATGCACGGCATGGCTTAACAATGCAATCCCGCCTATCAGTAAAATCTAGGATTTCCCACAGCCATTTGAATATTTATCTTCTTATTATGACAATGATGTTTCAATTCCAAGCCTATTGTTCATGTGCAGAATGCCTTTCTCTCTTCCCCCAATAACTCCTTGGAGAGCGTGTTACTACCCGTCGTAGCTCCACGATTGGAGAATGGGAGGGGGATTATTCTAACACTTTAATTTGTCACCTCCCGCCTTGCGTTCATTAGCGGAGCTCTGTGAAAAGTAGGGGGCGGGGATCAGCACTGTTAGAGGCTGTGGCCCAAGCCGCAGACCTCATGCCAAGTTACTTACCCCCAGTCCCTAGCCCTGCCGCTGATCCGTATCTCAGAACGCCTTCCAAAAATTATACCTGAGAACTGTTACTCAGGCCCTCTCTCATTTTTTCTATTTCACACAGCCATGCAAAAAAATGGTCATTTCTATAAAACAGTTTCTTAATTTTGTGAATGGTGTGTCTGTTAATTGGTTGAACAAATGTGCAGTGCTACAAAAATGCTCTTTTGTGGTTACAGTCTCCTGTTTAATAAGATAAACACAAGGAATACAAGAGCATTTGATCTCTGTTTTTAAAGTTTTTTTCATCCTTTTCCAAATGAATTAGCATCGGCATTGTAGAGTGAGTAATGTTGTTAAACTCAGATTCGATAATGAGGAAAGGAGCTACTCGCTCATTCATCACAACTGGCGGTTACAAACAGGCCGTATGTTTTGGCCTTCCCCTCTGAAATCCTGTGCACTGGAAATCAGTCTGCATTTTGAGTCTTTTTTTTTATCTGCCTTTAATGTTGGTCCCCCAGTTTTGTGCACCCCGGCAGATCAGGGTGCTCACAGAGTTAAGTCCCCGGGCGCATGGTTCAGAGGCAGGTGTGGGGAATATCATAGGTAATGCACACTATTAATGCTGTAAGACCCCGTAATGCCAGCGCTCTCGCCTCAGGAGCAAACCTGACAGGGGCAGGGCTCCGGGGGGAGGATCGGCTTTCATTTACGCTGCTTTGACAACACAGGCTTTGGCGGGGTATGACCATGGGATATCTCACAAAATACGCAAGAATGCAAAATGAGGAGAAAACCCTTAAAATTGGCGTCCCTTTCAGGTATTAGAGGGGGACACATGTGCACAGGGCCCAGTCTGGCCTCATATCCCCTGGGCCTTGAGTCGACACCCTGCCAGCACCCAGGGGTGGCTAAGGGCTGGACACATCTGACCGCTCCTCTGTCGGGAGTCCTGCCAGCCCACCTTCCCTTCTGCAAACAAAGCTATTTATAACAGCCAGTGTTTGGCTTGTTCTCCCCAAACTGTGGTTTGTGTGTTGTGTGTGTATGTGTGTGTGCATGTGGCTGTTCAGCGGGAATGAATTATTTAAGGAACGGTTGAGAGCGGTGCCCACAACATTTGACCGAAGGCAGTCCCTGTCACACATACAGACACAGCAGGGTGGTGTCGATGGCCCAACAGGCTTGCAGAGGGACCGGCTGGGGCCTAGAAAACCCATCGGGCTCTAAGTTCCTTCATCTCAGAGTCCTACCTCTTTAAGATCAGGAGAGAAGAGGCTCTAATACCCAGCATTAGAGAACCCTGCAGCCTCTCCTTTTCTCTCTGTCTCAGGTTTTGGTGCCACTTTTTTAATTGCCAGCACTGCAGTTCATTTTCTCTGCCCCAAATTCATTGCCAGTCCTGGGGGAAAAAACAATACAACCTTCAGGGACAAAAAAGGGGACACCTTTCCACAGCCACTGTTTCTGTCTCCCTCAAACCCCCACCCCTGATAAAACCACCCGCCTATTTGCAAATCAGAAGTATTTGCGTTACATAATGAGTACAATTCAAGCCCCCTCTCTGCAGGCTCTCCTCTGGAAGCAGCCAGAGCTAAGCCCATTATAAGCTCATAACAGAGGGCATGGAGAAATGTTTGATATGAAGCGAAGGAAATAGATTGGCCTTATTTCCTGTCTGGCTGGTGCGTTATAGGCACTTGTGTTGCCTAGACGATGCAGTCAATTGACACTCAATTTTGTTTGAAATCTCACGCCTCCATTGTCATTATCAGTTTCCCCTGGTAATCCACAAAGCTGACTGTTTGATATCTGACAATAAGCAGAGTCGCCGAGTCGCCGAATCTACTACTCCATTACTGAAGGTTGGGGGAGAAAAATACAGAAGGAAAAGGGGGAGAAAAAGGGCTCACATTTTTGATACTATCTTGCAATTAGGCGCAAGGGTGCTGGAAAACAGAGATTATACCTGCCCTGCCGGTGGCTTGGAAGAAAGGGAAAGGGGCCTTTGGTCTCACCTCCTTTAGGTGTGGGCGGATGACCTTGCACAACACCTAGTAATTTCAAAGAGGCCATGGTAGATTGTAGTCCCTAGTAATGATAGGGCTGCCCCCTCGCTCTCCCTCTCTTTTTCTCTCTCTGTCTCTCTCTTGCTTACCCTCACCCTGTGGAGTCAATAAAAGAAGATAATTGAGACATTTTGTAGTGTGTTCCCCAGACACCGCAATTGAATTGAGTGACCATGTGGCTCATAGGTTCAGAACCCTTCCGTTCCTGACCTCCCCAGGGCTCTTTAGAAGTTGTGTTAAGTGCCCTACTCAGTGCAGGCTTTCGCCAGGCTGCTCCATCTCTGTGTTGGCACAACCCAACCGTCCTCACAGCAGGTGTGAGCATACATGGACACAGTGATTACAGCAGAATTTGGCGCCCTAGATGCGTGCATGTGAGTGAGTGTGTTTGAATGTGCGTCTGTGAGAGGGTGAGAGTGTTTGAATGTGTGTCTGTGAGAGAGAGTGAGTGTGTTTGAATGTGTGTCTGTGAGAGAGAGTGAGTGTGTTTGAATGTGCGTCTGTGAGAGAGGGTGAGTGTGTTTGAATGTGCGTCTGTGAGAGAGGGTGAGTGTGTTTGAATGTGCGTCTGTGAGAGAGGGTGAGTGTGTTTGAATGTGCGTCTGTGAGAGAGGGTGAGTGTGTTTGAATGTGCGTCTGTGAGAGAGAGTGAGTGTGTTTGAATGTGCGTCTGTGAGAGAGAGTGAAAGAAAGAGAGAGACTGTGCATGCATGTGTGTTCCTGCTGCTGCACTCCTTAAGAAAGTCCTGCATGAAAGCAAAGACCAGAGACAAACCCAGGGAGATATGCTGTGCTTTTGAGGAACAAAAGTAGCTTAAAGCGGTGATGATCTCTGTCATGTGTTATATTCAGAACACTGACTGAAACTAATATTGGCACAAACAGGATGTTTTGAAATGCACATCAAATAATAATAAAAAAGCACAGACTTTGTTCCCAAGAGCATATGCAACACAGACAGGGAGAGCTTGGTGTGAACAGGGCATTCATGAGGATCTTCTGGGGAGGGGACAACAAGGGGATGTCATCTAGCCTCTAATCCTTTTTTCTGCCGGTGAGAATCAAAATAACTGCACCAATGAAAACATTCCAGAGCAAAGGTGCCTGTCAGAAAAAGAGAGGGGATTAATTAAGGGGAAGATTAGGAGCCATTGGAGAGAGTGCAGAGCATTCTTTACTCATAACACAAGAAACTGGTAATGCTAGTGCAGGTTAGCTGTGCATGGTTGCTACAATAAGGCCTCTTTCATACAGGTGTGTTTACGCCCCAGGCTGGGTTGGCCACAGTCCATTCCATTCACAGAGGCTGGATTGAACAATAACTATCATATCTCTTGAAAAAAAAGGCAGGGTGAAGCGTCAAAGGAGATGCCTGAGAGCTTTGTCAGGGCCAAGAAAAACCCGGGCGCAGTTGTCAGAGCTTGTTGATGTTGCAGGAGAACAGAACAGTTTTTTCCGCTGGATTCTGTGGTTCTGCCGCAGGACAGAGAGTAAAATAGAAACGGAAGAACAAAGTCCTGCTGTATGAACCAGCAGCTGCTGCTCGCAGGATCAAAGGCGTGACACTCGGCTTCCTGGTCTGCTCGTCCACTTGAGGTGTTTGACGGACAGTTAACAGCTGGCTCACTCGCCACACAGGGGCCAGGGCTGACCGTTCCTCCGGGGGCCAAGGGGTGATATATCCCACAGCCTGGACAGGAGAGGGTGGCGGGGGCTGGGGTAGCAAATTCAGGATCATGAAGAGGGGATCTCAGATTAAGAGTAGTGATGTGGTGCTCCCACACCTCTTAGACTCATCTGACTACTAGGTTACTTTTTTGTTTATTTGGCTCAGAGTGTTGGCTGGCCCGTGGTAAAGATAATGGGGTCAGTCACACACGCCCCTTCCCCCGCTCTCCCTCCCTCAAGCAAAGGACACCCTGAGCTCATGGGACACCCGTCTCAACTTGTCAATGGTAATTCATGTTGAAGGAGCTCTTGTGATTTGCATACTGTATCACACTTGGGGAGGGGTCGGATAGAGCTTGATTTATCTGGTGAGTACCGTCTGAGCCCAAGCCGATTCCACATCGACATCAGTGAAATATGATTCGGCAGAGCTCTGAGTGAGTGATACACACACACAGGCCAGAGTGATTTCCATCAGAGGTAAACTCCCAAGTAAAGTAATGCCTCCCTTCCAACTGCAGCTATCCGTCTTCCGCTAGACGTTCCAGCTAGAGAGTGCTGCAGTGCTATTGATTTACTTTAATTAGCAGCTCGTTAAATTGTGTCAGTTTGCAAAACAAATATATAATTCTTTGTCTGATTTTGCACTTAATGCAAAATGCTAAACTCCTAATGATTCCTGAAATTGGTTTTAGAGAGACTGAGGAATGCCCATGCAAAAATTTTGCCTATATTTTGTTTTGAGTGGAATTTTGTCAAAGTAAATGGAATTTTAAAAAAATGAAATACAAAAAGCTATGGAAGCAGAATAAAAACAGGTCAGTGGAAGTCAGTCGAGAAGGAAAGGTGAAACGATTCCCAGAGAAGTGCGCAGGGAAACTATGTAAACACAATGGCAGCCTTAATGTCAGCTCTCGAAGCACAACTTCCAAAATGATTCCGTTTCGCTCGGTTTCACATCTGCAATAAATCAAATAGAGGGTGAGGTAATGTACTACGGCTTATGTCTCTTGACTCCTGTTTTAACTTAAAGAAGAAAGATCCCAGATATGAATAGCTAGAGGAAGTCTCACAGTGTTTCTCCCCTCCCCTCCTTTCAAGTAGCTTTGAAAGATCCTTTTTGATAGTTTATGATAACTCCACAGATAGGCACAATCTGGTGGTGAGCTTGAATAGTTACATTGCCTCTGAAATGACAATCTGTGCCGATTCTATCTCTATTCACAATACATCAGATTAAAGCTAAGGGATCACCCTGTGGATGCTGCCTGCCCCATTTTAATGGGTGATAATTGGGACTTGTTTGCTTTTTATTTGAAGCAATAATCTAGGTCTAATCTGTGTATGCTTCCTATGGCAAAAAATGAAGTGCTGTACTCTAAAGTATGTTCTTTTTAATAACCATAAAAAGATAGTCAGATTCTGTTTTTGATTCAAGTATCTTTTTTTAAGTAGAACTATGGAAGGAATGAGATTTAATTGGAACCAGAACCTTTTAGCAAGGAATAATCAGGGATTGAGTGTGTTCACTTTATGCAGTGTTGCTAGTTTAATTCTACAGCATAAACAGGGCAGAGAAATTTGACTGTCAAATGTGAACAGGGTTCGTTTTGCTCAGATCTAGTTGCTGTAAACTGCTAAGAGTTTCTGAGCAAATCACATGAAGGATCTCCCCTCAGCCCCTGTGCTCACAAGACAAGTAATAGGCCTGTTTTCTTGGACCAACATGTTCAGGGTTTTTTTCTCTGCAAACCTGTCAAACAAGTGACCCTGCTCCGGATTGGTTAGGTTACCTCATATCCTGCAGATGATTGGCTGGGCTCTCCAAGAGGTTTCTCTCTTGGCAGAGCTCCAGGGCAGGGTGGTTTGGCATGAAGATTTCTCAGAGAAGGAATGCTGACAACAGGAGCAAGTTACCAGGTGTGGCCAGAAGTCAGTTAACCAGAAACAAGCACTTTTTGACAGACTGAAAAAAGCCTTTCAAACAAGACTGAGCAACATTGATTTGTTGATTTGTTATTTGTTTTATTTACCCACAGTATTGTATAAGGAGTTCTGCAAATGGATGACTACAGTGACGAGCTGATTTTATGCAGACTTGTGGAATGACTAAAAACTATGAAACCAGGGAGAAAGTCTCTCATTGTAATGAGATTGTCACCTCTATAGACTCAACACAAAGTATTTCTAAACAAGTGCCTTTATGTAGCTTTGCTGATATTTATGGCCAGGGATTCAATGTTGACCCAGCTCTGTTGAAGGCTAAGTTCAAGTGGAGCCCTGTGGGGCTGCCCATTATTCATATTTTGCAGTTATTGTATTATTTATCCTGTAAAGAAAAAATAAGCAGCCATGCACAGCAGTAAATTCTCCCTTCTGACTTATTGTGAAGGCGATAAACTGACAGGGGTCTGGCTGCACGTGGGGGCCGGAGCGCATGGCGCTCACTCGCTCCGTGTTCCTGGAAAAAACGTGTCCGCAGAAAAGTGTAAATGCTTCCAGAGGCCTATTTGCACTCCAGTGTGAAGAACGCGCACACAAAAACACATTTTTTTCCGGCGCTTAGGAGCGATGGGAACGGTTTTTATATGCCCCCTGAATTGATTTGTAAACCTGGGTGCCCTACACATTAAACAGGAGCCTGCCAGTTTTTTTAGTAATGTAAACATTCTGATGAGTATCCAAAGGAATGACCTCCATGCGACCCTTTAACCTTGCTTTTAATTATTTGTTTGAAGACAGCATGGAGTTCCCATGCAGTGAGGCAGTGGGGGGGTGATAATGCCAGTCAGTGTGTGCACGAGGGAATGTTCAACGGGGGTGGGGGTGGGGGTTTGGGCAAGAAGGGGGTGGGGGGAGGTGGTGAGCAAGAGAAGGCCATAATAAGAAGACTACCAGATGTAAATAATAAAAATGGTTGGAGGTTGGAAAATCTCTGTCCATTTCAGTTGCCTTAGTGGGCAGGGGGTGGACAAGTGAGCAGAGGGCGTGTGTCTTCTTTCGGCTCTGCTCCACCAGCCTCGGGCCCTTGCATGCCTTCTCGCCCTGCTCCCATCTCTGGAGGTTTGTTTTGTTGTTCTAAGCACACACCATTAGCAGCTCATGGGAGGAGAGAAAACAGTGTTATCAGGCCGGCTCTGATAATCTCAATTGGCTTTACTCGAACTGATAAAAGCCGCTGTGGGGGCCGGACTGGGCTCTGGTCAGCTCCTGCCGTGTTACTGTGGCAACTTGTTTAGAGAATAAAAAC
Organism: Albula goreensis; assembly: GCA_022829145.1. Taxonomy (NCBI): domain Eukaryota; kingdom Metazoa; phylum Chordata; class Actinopteri; order Albuliformes; family Albulidae; genus Albula; species Albula goreensis. The sequence continues at coordinate 13,272,851 of CM040749.1, read as the reverse complement.
AGACCTGCATGTGTGCACATTATTGTGTTAGGAGTGCTGCTGGTGGGGACAGTGTTGATATGCTGGGGTGACATGCCCAGCAGTGACTGTAAAAGAAGTATGAATATCTTTATATGTAGATGTGCTTTTTCTCCCTTCAGTAAATTGTTGTCATTGACAATGATATACTTGAACTAGTGTAATGCAATCTAGGAAGACTAATTGGCAGACTGCACATGAGGTCATTTTACTGCAGTACTAGTTCACTCTAAAGAAGCAGACTTGCTGCTACAGATTGGCCCTAATCCAACACAGATAAAATAACAGAGACTAAAACAATGTTAAATAAAAACAAAATCACTGTGTAGATGCCCAACCTGTAGAATTTTAAACATAATATTCAATGGACGTTTCAATTTACACTGGGGAGCAAAGCACAGCCACAGCACCTGGAAGGTGATTTCCTGATACTACGTATTGATCATGTTCCAAAAATGGGTAAGAATGCACATGGTTATAATTCCGGAACTCTGAATAATGTCTGAGGGGGAAAAAAAAAAAAAAAAAAAAACCAAGACATATATTTTGGCAGGCCTCGCACTTTGAGCCTGCCCAGAAAGCAGAAAGAAGGAATCTTTCCCGTATTTACTTGCTCAGCTGGTTTTGATGCTCTAGGCTTCTCTCTCCGTCTCCCCAGGCGCAGTGACATTTTTGACAACAAAGGTAGATGAGAGACAACCAATGATGCTCCTTTGGTCTCAGACTCACGGAGAACTTTCCTTTCAAGTACAGGCAGAAAAAAGAAATATGCAAAAATTAAACCAAATCTTCTCTTCAACTGATCTGTAATTTTTCCACCTACATTCTCTACTGTACTGTATTTTTTCTTTACTACATCTGCTATAATATTGAATCTTAACTTTTTCAGTCTTTATTGTCTTTACTATGACATTTAATCTTAACTTTTTCTTTCTTTCTCAGTAATGTGTTTCTTTTCCCTCTCCTGGGACAGGAGTATAGGACTTTCTGAGTCCACCCCTTAGTAAATAAGCCCGGCTTTTTCTTTTCCCAATTGTACATTTTGTGAATTTGACCATGTCACTTGAAAGCCGCAGATTATAGCCGTTTAAGTTAATGGGAGGGAAGGTAAGGGCAGGTATTGGGGGTTCATGGGGGATTAGAAATCCAAATTGATTCCAGTCCTTACTCCATCTAATGACCGGTTCTGTGGCGTTGCCCTCTATACGTTGGGAGCTGTTTAAAGAACAGGGCCTGGCCCAGGGTAGATGGGCTTCACAATCACTTGAACCTCCTCTAATATCAAACACATGTTTGTACCTGTGGAGTTTTCCCTACTCTGTGCCTACAGCCCTGTGAGAGGGAGTCCCGCACCATAGTGGCCAGCTTGCCTTTGACATGGCCCTGGGCGTCCCATTCTTACTTAAAAAGGTTGCCCCTAGCTGGCACTAACCTCCAGATGACCCCTGGCTTTACAGTCAAAAGCTGCAGGAGCTAGGAAGGCCGGGGAGTCTTTGTGGAGCAGCACTTATTTGCCGCTGTGGCGGTGATAAAACTTCAGACAGCCTAATTGATGGGCTTGCTGACATAACAATACCTTGTGAAAGCACAGAGTGGCGATGCCTGGTCCTCATTTATAGACAGCTGGAAGGGGAGCCAAACGCCCCACAATGAAGAGAGCAGGGGGGAGAGAGGGAGGGAGGGGGGGAAGAAAGAATGAAAGGGACCATTTGTGCCTTGCCCTGGCGAACTTTTAACTTATTTTGAATTTCTAATGAGTGATAACACGCAAAGAATAACATGTTTATGTGCATTAACTCTGTCTCGCTGCTTGGGGAATTCGGCAGCAGTGAGAAAAGATGCAGCATTAAAAGGTCTGGCTCTCCTGTCACACAGTGGGGTTGACTGGAGCTACAACTCTGGCCTGTTAATGTCTGGAATTACTCCTGGTATCCATAGTTACCAAATGTAATCAAAAGCTTTATTAAACAACAGGAATAGATCATAAGGAACATTAAAGGAATACGTCCCTTGCCTCTGTGTCCTTGCACATTAACTCTTTTGTTGTTTCAGGGTTTTAGTTCTTCTGTGACAAATGCATTGCCAATGTCGCTAAGCTATGCAAAGGAATTTTCCGTTAGTGACACTCTTAAATAAGTGTTTCACTGAAGCCGTTGAAAAAAGCATAGTGATTTAAATGTCCCGTTTCTGTTTTGCAGGTTCATTAATGCCAGGAGAAGAATAGTACAGCCCATGATTGACCAGTCAAATCGAGCAGGTAAGGTCCAGTCCCTGACTATTTCAAAGGTCCCGCTCCTCACTAGTATTTGTCTGGAGAGTATTTCTCCCTTTCTGTTCACCTGGCATACAAAATACCCACAGTCTGAATGTCTGGGAATTATACCCCCCCCTTCCCCCAACTCCACACTACCCACAATCCCACCTGCCCTACTCCCATTTTTCCCAAGGAACCGTTCCTCTTTCAGGAGCAGCACGCTGATTTATTCTAATTGGAGATTTCCCAATCTAACCAGTGAAAAGCACATTTATAAATGTTCTCTGTGAATTGGTAATTGGGCACAAGAGGAGCGCCAGGAGTGTTGATGGGAGCGCTTCGAGCGCTTTTTCTCCTATCACTTCCTGTGTTTTCATCTGCTTTGCCTCGGCACGAGGCTGGCGCTGAGATCAGCTTTCACCAGTCACTGTTCCATTCCCCACACATTTTAATTACCTTAAGCATTAAAAACTTAATTGTGTTTAATTATATCATCACAAAGAGTAATTGTTGGTAATAAATTAATTTTAATAATTAATTTCTTGATAAAATTGTTATAATATTATGCATTATTTTTTCCCATACTTCACTCATTTGTAGATAGATAGATAGATAGATCGATAGGTAGGTAATATTTTTTAATTTTTCCATGTCTGTCTTAATGAGTAAACCAAATTGTTTGGAAGAGCTGCAAATGTGTCTGTCTGAGTTCCAAAATTTGCGTACCAAACAAGAGGAACAATATTTACCATGTTATACATATGCTAAGCAATTTGTCTTAGTGGGAAAAGCTCTTTGTTGATTATTTAACTCTTGGTAAGAAGTCACCCAAATTGGGTGGAGAATGTGCAAATGAAGTTCTTTAATTATTAAAATGAGATGCAGAGCTACCCAGAAATCAGTTCTCTGGCTACAATTACTTATATTTGTTCTGCATATTTGAAAGCATGCTTTTAACTGTTGCAATCAGGAAACCTTCAAAAGACAGCATGACAAACAGCTTCCCCTAATCTTATGGGCTTATAGATTACTCTGGATAATACACATTAGTCCTGGAGTATGCTGCTTGTTACAGATACCACAGTGGGCCTCTGTTTTGTCAGGGCTCTTCTGTTTGGTTTTGGAACTACACAGCCCAGGGTTATGATACTACAGTGACATAATAACATAATGAAAATCATAATAAGTAGACATTTTGGGTTAGAGGAAGTGGTTCAACGGTGGATATTTTTACTCAGTGACTATTTTTAAGTGCTCACCAGAAGTGAGCAGGGGAGGGAGATCACTGTGTCTGTAAATTCTGTGCTTCCTCTCTCAAGAAGAAACCCATCACACTCTAGTATGCCGCGTGTTTTGTCTGTGGTTTGTGAATGTGGGAAACAAGAAGTTGCGTGAAAATTATTCTCACGTGAACGTTCTGTGTGGTTGCAAGAAAAACACAATGTGTTGTGTTTGGGTTGGAGCCGGGACTATTGCTGATTGTCTGGTATGTCTTCTCTTCTTTCTCCCTTGTGTCCACGTTTTGACTACAATCAGGTTTTCTTCTTGATCCTTCAGTGAGCCAAGGAGCAGCGTACAGTCCAGAGGGACAGCCCATGGGCAGCTTCGTGCTGGACGGCCAGCAGCACATGGGGATCCGGCCAGCCGGTAGGTCATCCTGCGCGCCAGTCACTGGGCGTCCCGTCCTTCCGTCCTCACCGTCACCCCGCACCAACACCAGCACCCCTGCGGTCCAGTCACTGTCGGCCTTATTACAACCCATCCCTCGCCTGCTGCCTGCCTAGCTTCTGCTCCTTTCACCAATCTAACTAGAAATAAACACAAATCTTATTTTTCTTTGTTATTTTTCTCCTTAAAGATTTGTGGTCACATGTGTCATTGTCAAGACCTTCCCCTGCACATTTATTCTCTCCCCATCATTTCTCACTTTCTACAAAATCTTTTTTTTTATTTATTTCTAAAATGGGAATCTGTTCTGACTGTCTGTGATTCTCTCTGGCTGATTTTCTGGCGTGTCCTCTTGGATTTTTTCTCCTCATCCAGGGCCTATGAGTGGAATGGGCATGAATATGGGCATGGATGGGCAGTGGCACTACATGTAACCTCCATCTTGTAAAGCAAACGCAAAGAAAGGGGGAAGTAAGTACAACTGGGATCTTTCTCTTGGTATTTAGACTTACATGGTTTATTTTAAACATCCAACCCCTCAAGCACCACTATGGCTGTATCTCCCCCGACCCCCACCCCCACCACTTCATTTGTTGTAAAGTAACTTTCCAAGGTATGGGTCAGGAAGGAGCAGGGAACTCTGGTATTGGTGGCAGGGGCCATTCCGCCAGCCGTTTGGCCTGGCACTTGTGGCGGGCGGAAACGTAGCGCGTGCAAATTTATTTATCACAACAGCAGCATCGCTCTCCCTGCCGACAGCCAATGCAAATGTTGGACATTTAGGGAAAAATAACATCTCCAGGGCAGCAGTTGACGGGGAGAAATTAAGCAGGCTCCAGTGAAGCGATAAAGAAGGAGAAGTGAAACTGTCCTCAGAGTGACATAAATCTGTCGGGGGAAGGATTGATGCCCAAATTATCTTATATGCAAAGACGGAACGCCGCAGTACATTACGGTCCCGGGCGAGATATACGGGTTGAGGTGACATGTCAGATCCTTCACCGGGGGAACCTGTGTGTTTTGATTATTTTTAACAGGGGCCCACTGACGCCCAACACGAGACACAGAGACAGGAGAGTCACTCAAATAAATTTAAGGGAGGAGGACATTAAAGAATGACTGCATATAAAGGAGGGAATTTCTCTATTTCTCTGTCTCCCTCTCTCTCTCTCTCTCTCTCCCGTGTTCTCCCCTCTCCATGGCTAAATGGCCGCAGTCTGATTAAGACACCCATTACACCTCCTGCCAGCGCCATAGCGCTGACATTTGAGAAATCAAGACATATCGCATCCCAGAGGCACCAGGGCATAAGAAATTTTATTTAACACCTAAACTTCGTTGTTCAATGAGGCACAATATAATAACACTTACCTTGATTAAAAGAACCCTTTATATGTAAATAGGTGCCGGATTTTCCAAAGGGTCACCACGGCGATTCCGCCGACAGAGCCCATTTCTCCCTTTTTTTCCTCCTGCCTTTGCTAATGGAGTCAAAAACGCAGAGAGCAATGTTCCCTAAAACAGCCACATAGAGACAACATTTGCTCAGCTTGGATAATTCTTAATATAGGCTATATAATTTCTAGACTATTTAATTACATAACATATTTTATGCTTCATGACCAATTACATTAATAGCTTAATACAGAGGAATATTATCCTCTCTTGATTTGATTATGCAGCCACACAATATGGTATATTTGGTACTTAATTATCATCAGCCATTGAGCAGGCTGCTGTGCTAGAACAAACAGGGAGAGTGGGCCTGTTCATTCGGTGTTATTGTCTTCAGATGGTTTTACCACTCCTGTTAATAAAGGGGACACAGATCTACTTAACAGAATGACTGCAGCTTACAAGACTTGAGATTACCAGCTTACAGTGTCAAAAACATCTGCTGGGCCTTTTAACGGGAACTGGTCTAGGTTATATAGAGGTGAACATAGCTCCCCCCCATGCAAGATTGATTGACTTTTTTTATGGCCACGATAGTGAGGTTTTAAGAGACCACATTACAAACATGTGCATTTGAAATGAACCTATATGTAAAAGCAGTATTGGAAAGCCCTGCAGCTTTCAGCCAATGAGATTTGCCATTAATCTCAGCCCTTGCTGTCCTTTTTTTCCCTCTTCTTCCATACCGGTCTGCGCCTGTGTAATTTCTTAATTGCAGCGTAAGGTAGAGGAATGTAGCAAGTGAGCATGCCTGGTGACCTTTGAGCGACCTCCTTCCTCCTTGCCATGGCTAATCCCCAAGAGGGTCACATTACAAAGCAGTACAGCCCAGGCCCCCAGCTCTGCTGTCTCCCCAGGCACCCCGGGCTGCAGGCCTGGCCCTCCTCTCCCCTGTCCCTGGCCCTAATTCTCTCCAGGGTCCACAGTTTGGTCCCAGGCCTGTTGCTGTGCTGTCTCCCTGGGCAGTGAGTTCTTGCACCACACGTAACCAAACCCGACCGGATTGGTCCGCTGAAAGAGCCCAATGTGTGTACACATTAGATGTCTCTGTGGAGGCTTTCCATCCTCCAATCACAGCATGGGTGCTGGCATGCTTGTGTCCTGCACATGGAAACTCTGTTCATAGAATGTGCGCTATTCACTCCTGAATCCCTGGACTTTAGTGGACTCCTCCTCCTATAGCAACTCCTATACCCCCCTTCTCTCTGTACCTCTCTCCCTCTCGTGCTCTCCCTCTCGCTACTCAGCCTAGCTGCTGTCACAAGCGCAATACACAATCCACAATCCACTTCCAGGAGGGATGCTTTGTTTGTGTGGAAAGTGTTTCTTTTTATTTAGAAAGGCTGCATTGCACAGTGTTCTTTGGATGGCGTGTTATGATAGTTAAGTGAGTCTACATTATTTAATAAGTTCTTTGAGTGTTCAAATCAAATGTATTCATAGTGGCGCATCCCCCTGAGAGAACAACTATTCAGTTTGTCACTAAATTCAGCTGGGAAATTGACTGCTCCTTATGCTGGGTATAACTATAGCTAACATCAATACAGCTCACTTGTTTCCCATATCCTCTCAGCCTTCATCATAAATGCAGGCCTGCAGATCAAATTTCAGCCTGATCACTGACCAGACATGTATTGGTCATTGTATATTCCCTCCTAAAATAGAGCGACGTTCCCCATGCATACTGTAGTAGAGTAAAAGAAACATAATTACCAAATGAGAAATGAGTATTGAGAAAAAAAGAGCAGTATTGCTTTATATGTGGCCATTTATGCACCTATTTTTTCCAAATGGTTGAATTATATATATATATGTAAAAATATACACCTATACTATATATGATATATAGTATAGGTGTATATTTATTTTATGTTTTTATTATATATGTAGTTAAACGAGTAAAAAAGACTAGGGGCAAATTAATTATTTGTAGTGCCCAGATTCAAATCACTATAAGAGTTCCTTGTTTGACGGATATAAAGTGGCAGGAAATGAGATGAGGATGTTTCCTGCAGCCTGGCGAGCGATTGTGACTTACCCTGCTCTGTCTCTGCTCTGTGTGCTGCAGCTCTTCAAGGCATGGCAGGGGAATACGTACCTCAGAGCGGTCCTGTGGGCATAAACATGGCACAGCCCAGTTACACACCTCCCCAGATGGCACCTCACCCCTCCCAGTTACGCCACAGACCCCCCATGCACCCGTACCTACCCAGCCACGCCCACCACCCAGCCATGCTGATGCACGGAGGACCCCCCATCCAGGAATGACCATGTCTGCACAGAGCCCCTCCATATTGACCCCCATTGACCCCAGCGCTGGTGGACAAGTCCTGGACATCCACGCCCAATAGTATAAGGGAACTTGACAACAAAAACAACAGCAACTAAAAACAACACAAAACTATTTTAAGACTATTTTTAAGACAAGAGACAAAGACACATTTTGACCAGAATTAGACACTAAAAATGGAATTCCAGACGAGCTGTGATGATTTTTTTTTACTTGTCAATTTTGTTACTTTCAACAAACGGAGGACCAAGCTGACAAGAACACTTTGTAAAGTCTTGGGCTTTTGTTAAAGATCAACAGAAGATGTTTTGACTTCTTACACATGCACCTCTGTACACACATACTCACACAAAAACAAACACACACACATGCACACACAAACACTCTGAAGTGACATACACAATTTTAAAGAAATCACTCTGGATGATTCAAAAAAAGAAAAAAAAGACTCCAAGAGTTATAACTACTGTAGTATAAAAGTATAGAAACTAAGTTAAAACTTGTGCATTTTTGTTGATCACTCAATTTATGTTTCCTGAGCTAGTTCTAGAATAAAAGTTTATCCCTGCTTTTCACACTGTGTGTGTTGTTCCCAGAAGAGAGACTGTCTTGGTGCAGCAATAAAAAAGAACATCTCAAAATGTTTTTAAATGCCCGAAACACAAAGACTGCATTGGGCAAGCTGTGTTGATTAAGGAACATGAATACCACCAAGAGATGGCTGCTGAACAACACCTGATCTCTCCATAAAATTCAGTTTGAACATTTTTCATGCCCTTTCTTTGGTTCTTGAATGAATGTTGCCCTGTAGGTAAAGTTCTTAGTTTGAATTGCCCAAGCACTGGATCGTGTTGGTTTTATACATTTTTATTTTATTATTATTATTATTTTTTTGTATCCTGGACTCTGACTGAAAGAGGCTATTGAAGGAAGCGGAAAAGCGGAATAGCAGCATCCTGCAATAGTTCTTGGCCTTTGGATCAATATATTTGCCACATGGACAATACTGACACAACGGTGGATTCTTTGGCACTGAGAGAAGCTATTGATGGTTGATGCACCAAAAAAACCTAAAAGAAAAAAAGGAGAAAAAAAGAACTTAAATTATGAACTCAAAGCTTGGAGAAAAGCTAAGAGAATATTGTAACAAACTTCGTACAGAGTTCAGTCTATTAATTGTTTCATGTTAGATATTCTATGTGTTTACCTCAATTGAAAAAGAATGTTTTTGCTAGTTTCAGATCTGCTGTGGCATTGATATTGTATGTCCATGAATTCCTTCCTTTTTCAGCACGTGTTCCTCACTAGAAGAAAAAAATGCTGTCTCCCTTAAGCTTTGTCAAAAATACATTAAATACTTGTATGAGGACTGTGACGTTATGTTTAAAAAGTGTTCAGTCACAAATGCTGTAATAAATATTTCATTTTTTGATTTTTGTTAGATTTTGTGTGCTTAAGTGTGTACTAACAAACAGGGTTTCATAAATGGACAAATCTATTATTATTATTATTATTATTATTATTGGTGATGTTGTTGTATTGCTTGTCAAACAGCACCGCTATTGGTACATTACTCTCGCATATCATTTTTTAACCTGTAGACTAAGTATGTGTTTATTACAATTTTAGAATTCATGCTATATATTTCTGTGTTTCTTTAGGCAAGACAGCGCTAAGGAAGTGTCTCACTGCGCTTTGCCTTCCTTCTTCTGAATATTGAGTCACCTGTAGCTGTTACATATAGCCTAATATCTATTATAATGATCCAGGAAAGCAGAATAGGAATAGTTACGATTCTGGGTCGTTATACCAACTTGTGTTGCAATTTTATGTAAGATTACGATATTTTCACAGCTCAGAAATTATTTACCTTAACTCTTTGGTGTCTTTTTAACTGGCTTAGAATAGCACAAGAACATAAAAGGGAAATATTGTACTGATTCTGTACCATAGTCTAGAATAGTATTTCTGATGAAAAAATATCACTTCAAGACCGTTGGTTTTTCTGAATAACAAAGTTTTAGAAGCAATTATTCAAGCTCGTGACAATATGATTATTGCCAAAAATAAGAATAGGGCAGTATAGTTGATAATGATAAAATATCAGTATTGTTTCCCTGTAATGATTATATTAATGCAATTGCAATCTTACTTTCAAATATTACGTTTTGGTATTTGCTGTAACCTATGGCTAATCTTGAAAACAAGTGAGGTAATGCTGGTTAAGGCGTGTGTGAGTGACTGAATGTGTGTGTTTTAAGGCGAGGCTGAAATGCTAAATGTATCCTACTTCAATACACCTGTATTTTTCTTCATAACTGGTAATGCATTGAGTTAAAACAAGGAAATAAGATGTTGGTCCGTGCACTGCGGCCGCCCAGTGCTCCGTGCTAAAGTACTTACAATGTTGCTGGGGAATTTCTCGCTGTAGAGCGACCCCTACTGGAATCTCGTAACTTGCCCTTTGGTTTACTGTCATTCCTTTCATTTCTTTTTGCTAGTATTCGCCCGCGGCCATGGGAGTCATAGCCTTAAACCAAAAATGACAATCTTATCATTTGTCTGATTGAATTCTTGTCTGACCTGCTGGCAGAAACTTAAACATATCAGCGGTGCGACAGTGTTTGACTTTCCCTCATTTTTCGTGATATTCTATTGTTCATGAACATGGTAAAATAGTTCATTATTTGTAACAGATGTCATTGTTTTATTATTATTATTATTATTATTATTATTATTATTATTATTATTATTATTATTATATTGTGCTGTTATTGTCAATGTGTAATTTTATTACTGTCGTTATCATTCTGCTAAATTCCAGTAATAGTAAGACATATATTTCGACTTGAGATAAAATACATGATTATGATTAGAATTATCTTTTTTCTGTCCCTCCAGGCAAACAGTCCTATCTTATGACAAAGGATCTGGCTCCACTGTCCTCGTAATTTACCATCCAATCATATAGAGCGTAGATAGTCACGGCTGCTGAGCATTCCTGTTTTAAACTCCGTAGCTGGCCACCTCTAAACTACACACATTATACAGTTGTAAAATCAGGAACGTTTGTGAATTCTGTTCCATGGTACATCACGACCCGCCAAACGGTCATTGTGTGTTTTTATTACATTTGTATCACCACCAAAACAGATACACCAAAGATATGTTATATTACCCAGCAAAAGCTGTTATTTGTTCGACCTTTATCATTTGCTTGACTTTTGTTATTGTGCGACAGGGATGTTGTGCAAAACAGCAGACAGACACATTTATTTGACGAGGTGTGACGGATTTTAGAATTGACTTCATATAACATAATGTAATATTTTTAAAACGCTGAAATTGCTTACGCGGGTTCACAAATCAAATGCCCAAATAAATGTCCATATTGTACTAAAAAAGTTGGTCTAACAGCAGTAAAACGAGATTGGCCGCTATATATAACGTTAGGTTTATTTACATCTTAATTGAAATCCTAGATATTGCCACAGTGTTAATGCCTGCATAGCTCGCTCGAGGTTTAGGGGATTGCATTTTTGTTTTGTAAATAATAATAAATTATGTAACAAATTAATTAAAGGTAAATAACGACCTCCAGTCACAATGTTCGCATTTGTAGCCTACTAGAATATGTATTCGTATTTTTTTATTATTTTGATTTAATGTCAGATTTAGAAGTCTGAAATATCATCGGGGTTGACGTGATTTTTATGTAATAATGTCATAAAATTCGCGTTGAACACGTGAGAATAAAATGATTCGGTGTAACACTGGATTATCCAAAAGCTTAATTGTTAAATAATTTTACCACCCATATTAAGTTCAAAACAGTGGAAGGACGAAACCTTTGCCATTGTGTGGATTTTTATCAGATGAAAGGGAAAGACTATGCCTCGATTATAGTGAAGAGGGAATTTTAATATTAATAGTTTTTTTTTTTTTTTTTTTTTTTGAGGAGACAGAAGGTAGATTGCCTTCGCCGCTTCTCTTTGCCGATTCGGTCTGACAGGAATGATGGATGATCTAGCCGAGCTAAACAACTCCACCCCTTCATCTCCTCTCTGTCAAAGCTACTTTGGGTACTGCTGCAGGAATAAAATACGGAATATTCCCCTACACAACACGCACTGGCTTCCGTGTTTTTTCAGCTTCGCGTAGTCAATAAAAAGTAGCAGGCACCTGGAATTATATCCAGTGAACACCTGAGAACTGCGCTTCCTCACAGGGGCAATGTGTTAATTCGGTCTTGGGTGTTTTATTTAAAAAATTATAAAACGCCTGGCAAACAAAAAAAAAATTGATTTCCTATAATGCCTAATGTAAGACTGTAATAAGGCTCAAACAGAATTAATGGCTCCAACAAACAAAAATGCTATTCAGAAAAACTAATGTTCAGAAAAAGGAGTGCAAAGATTTGCGTTGAATCGATTAAATTAAACTAGTGTTTGTTACGTGTTATTTATTTATTTACTTATTTATTTATTTATCCATTTACTCGAATTTCCATTTTTTTGAGCCCCTGGTTTATTATTGTGATTACAGTTGTATTATTTCTGGTATCCGTTTAAAGGTTTCAGCAGTTTTCTCTTTTGCCATAAGGTGTTTCTATGACTACCTTATGTATGTGAGAGGGTCAGAAGCGGGGGTTCCGGAGAGAAAAGGCCGCATTTTGGTGATCATTTATCAATGTCAGCCAGATAATGATTCTCACTGCACTCCCCTATTGATGAGGATAATTACATTAGCTCAGAGTGAGTGATCAATAAAGCACAGAGAAAATGTTTTATTATAGTCAACCAAAAAGCCCTCTATGAAGCAAGGTTGTTGTTTTCCACTACAAAACTATTTGTAAAATATTTTGTAAATGAAAATATCGAACTATTCCTTGCACGGAAATAGACTATTCTGTAGTAGTTGTGCAAAAACAATTGTAGCCTTCTGAAGACTATGGTTTTTGGATTATGAATGTTCCAAGGTTGTTTTTTTCATAGGCTGCATATTGTTCTCGCGTTTGAAGATTTAAACATGAAAAATGGTGAGACCGTTTGGAATTCATTTCGCTGTATACCCGAAACTTCAACTATAGGCCTACATTCATCCGGACAGCACAGGAGCAGAGCAGACGCTGAGTCTGAAATGTCCTGTAAATGAATCGTACATGCTTCGTAACAGTGATCTTTCTTTGCTAGCATAAACATCCAGAGTTGTGATCTGGTACTTATTTTAATTAATGGTCTATTTTTTGATCACTGTAACAACTTTTGATACTGTGGTGCGGATTAGAGATGTTGTAGATGGTGGTGATTAATATATGTCAGATTCACAGTTTTGTGAGCGAACCATTTACATATGCAAGTACCCTACAGACATTGAGTTTTACAGTATCCTATACATAAGTCGGTCATAACTTTCAATAGGCCTGCTATGGAAGCTGCGTTGGGTGCAGGGGGATTTATGAAATTGTAATAAAGTAGGAAAAATACACTACACATGCTTCACTATCGATATACTGATATACATACTGTCAGTTTAGTGTTAAGATATGTAATAATAATAATAATAACAATAATAATAATAATAATAATAATATTGCATAATATACGTGCAAAGCTTTCGAATATTGAAGATCCAAAAGTACCTCTACCCTTTATTTTAAGGAGATGAATAAAATTATTAAAAGAGCAACGCGCTGCATTCGCATGGATGCTTGTATGTGCGCGTGTGTGTGTGTGTGTGTGTGTGTGTGAGTGTGTGTGTGTTTTAATTGTCAACAACTCAGTCCCCGCAGGAATGTTGCTAGCTCTTTCGCCTAATTCTCCGAAGTGCTCGATGCCAACTTTCATTTATTCTTGATGATCAAGCCCGCGGGAGGCAGCTCGGTATAATCTATTCATCATTTATACTATTTTCTATGTAGCCTATATTATTTTTTTTAAAAAAGCAAAAAAGGAAAATATAGCTAGTTAAACTGCAACAACCAGTTTTTAGTAAATAATAACTCAAATAAAATTAAATAGCTTGATTTAATGAACGTGCTATATAATAATAATAATATAATAATAATAATAATAATAATAATAATAATAATAATAATAACGAAATGCTGATAAAGAAACTTTATAACAAAGCAGCATAACAATCGTGTTCAAAAAATAAAATATTTAAGTGAGACTGAGATGACATTAAATAAGAACGCATGAAATATACACACAGACTTTTCACGCTTCGATTACATAAACCTGCATTTTTGAATACATGAAGCCTAAACTGAAAATACTTACTATTAATAATACACGACCAAGTGGAAAGCCGAATAAAAAGTATGTTGTGGAAAAAGGGAAAACTAACGACATGGTTTTCCGTTAGGGGGAAAATCAGATTAATAACTAGCAGGGTAATGTTGAGGACTTTTTCCGCTTGATCGCTTTTTTGAATTAGAGCCGATTTCTTCACACTCCAGCGGTGCTTGTCTTCTTAAAAATGAGTGACAGCCCCCCCCCCCCTCCATTTTTTCTCCCTCTAACTTAATGATGTAAAATTTCTAATTAGTTAAATCACATCGCTAAAGGGTGCAAAATTGGCTATGGAGAATTCAAATGGTCAGTCCCTGCGAAGTAAAAATAAAAAGGGACATCTGACTCGAAAAATAAATAAAGCGCAATAAAATAAAATAGCTCGGAGTTTAGTAAAGCCTCAAGGATCTTAGCCTTTATGTTTCAATCAGTTAAGATTTAATTAGCAACCCCCGGGCTGGGCGATCTGATATTTCCTCATTAGGCTCTCTTTGCTAATACCGAGTGTTAGATTGTCTTAAAGGTTGTCAACATATGACCAGTTTTTACAGTGAAATAATCAGGGTTTATAGCTGGAGGACTCGAGATCTGCAAATAAATCCTGCTTGGATCAGCGGAACTAACAGGCGAAAAAATGTTGATAATTTATCGTTGTGTTTCCTAACTTGCATTAATGTATAATTTTTCAGTTATTTGAACAAAAAAAGGTTAGAAATATCTTGCGGGTAGCTCAGGGCAGCAAAGTGAGACATTTCACAAGAACTGTAAATAACAGAAAAAAAGCAGGGATTGGGGACAGAAATACGAAGGAAAACACAGGGTAGGAGAGAAAAAAAGGATAGAGAGAGGGAGAGAGAGACGCGTTCGAGGCGCTTCTTCCCTTGTGCTAAAGCCAAACAGACGGAAATATGTTGTAACGTCATGGCGACCCCCTCTGGATGAGAAAGGAAATGTTTTTTATGCATGCAATTCACTGCATTTTCTTTTCGTTTTCAGTAAGAATGCCAAAAAGCCAGCGTTATAGGCTATTGGGATTAAGAACAATGCGAAATCATTAAATTACGGAAATGAGCAAAACGCACAATATAAGGAAAAAATAAGGTAAATCAAATTTAAATATTTCATTTAATATGAGTCAAAAGTATGATTAAAAAAATTGTTAAAAAAACAATAGATATGTGTGATTATACACATTTTGCCATTATGTTTTATAATTTTGCTAGCAAGCCAGATAAATTATGGTGGAGAACAGTTTTAATTTTACAGGGCACAAATCACATTCTTCTAATCATTTAAAATGAATGAATGTAGAAAAGAACTATGTGATATGGCTGCACTCTTACGCATTAATGACACCAGTATGCATGGCACCACTTTTGCCTTTTATCAATAAATATACATTAAGCCAGTGAATGAAATGTCAATATTTTCACTCCATTTCACTCTTTTTTTTTCGTTATTTTGAAGGTGAAGTATCACATAAAAAGCTGAAACGATAATGCACGTACCTCGGTGTAGGTTACCCCTAAAGGCTCTTTACATATATTTAATTACAGGTAGAACCTATTTATGCATGTTGGAGGTGGGCCATTGATTGTATAATCAATGACGTATTGATTCAAGGTTCAATAAGTTTCACTGGGGACCTGTTGCTCGTAATAAATATTATTTGGATGGCTCCTTATGCCTTGGCACAATAATCGTGGTACATTTAGCAACATCATATCACCAGGAAAGTACACAATCAGTACAGTTGTCTTCGTCTTCAATAAACACACTGGCAAGGTAACTATGAACCAAGTAGTAGACAGCAACTGGCAAAATCTCGGCCTATTATTGTCCATCTTGATCTATTTTAAGATTATATGTTTAAGAATTTAGCAGTAATAATTATCTCCTCGAATGGCTCTAAAACTTCTCGTTTTTCAAAACAAAGTGTAGGTGCACCAGAACAAGAAAAAGAAAGAGAGACAGGAAAAGGACAATAGGTGTCATTCACTGTGGACCTTTCCTTGACGCGTGTGACTGAACATTTCCTTCAGGGAAATTTTCAAGACCAGTGAAAAAGAAATTCGGTTCTCATAATTTGTAATTATAGGTTGCCATAATTTGAAATTATACAGTTAGTGTCGCAATATGTATTATTATTATTATTATTAGAAGTAGAAGTATATAAAACGTTCAGTATATGGTGACTGTGTGATGGTTGTGTATCTTACAGTAAGGGGTTATGAGCTGGTTGAGTGTAATGAAATGGGGGTGGGGGATCTAATTTAACATTTTATTTGAAAATACCACTTTGGGAAGAATTTTATTTGGTAGACTACTAATTACCACAAGAGTTCAAACAGTAAACAGTGCAAGAACAGATTACTCAAGATTAGCTCTTGGGAGCCTTTGATGTGCCCAGTTTCCTTGCTGTTCACCCAGAAGAGAAAGTGCTTAGAGCTCTAAACTGCTCAAACTCTTCTTTCTTTAGTACTCAATAACAAGATTTGGTCCACATTTTAACGCCAAATCTGGACATATCAGGAATGTTCATCTCGTTAACTACCACACCTACTCCCATAGAAATAAGTACAGATTTGTTAAGAAAACGCATCAATCGCCAAACCTAATGCAGGATGATAAAATGTACAACAATACGTACCCATAGAGAGTGATGATGCTATTCATGTTCACAGTATATGTCATGTGTTTCAATAATATTTCGAGTAAAATATCACTCACGTTTTTTCACGCAAGGGCTATACCATTGTTTGATAAATGCTATAATCTATTATTTTATTCTTATTAATAATAATAATAATAATAATAATATTGATGATAATAATAATAATGTAAACCATTCTACATATGTCTGCAAAATGTAAAAGATTTGTGACAGAAAACCAAGGTATCTTAAGAATGTAATTTATCTTGGTAACGTGTCACGACGGTTATGTTTTTCAATAAATGCATGGTATTTCAAAATATTGTAAACTGACAGTAAATAGCCTATTTGACAGGCCTGAAAATATAATGCACAGGACAATACACCAAGCCTGTTTTAATGGAGAAAAACAATCGAGGCATTTATTTTCACGAGCAGCGCGGGTTAAGTGTATTAAATATTTCACTTGCAGTTTTACAACGTGCAAGTTCAACAGTAACATCAGACGTTCGAAGTATTATTTAACGTGTGCGCTCAATGCAGCCTGTCAAAACGCGTTATTTGAGAAGAGCTACTTCATGTCTGTTTAGCTCGAAAGTCGGACAAGAACACAACTAGAAAATTTCCCTTTACTAACGCTGTCATCCCGCGGCTTCCCCACCCCAGCTGTTAATGCTGGCACTGGATATAAAGGGTGACTTTACTCCACCGAGAATCGTCGTGAAATTTCTATCATCGGTATAGCCAAAAAAAACAGCAGGGTTAGATCCACTATTTATTATATGAAACAAAAGCTGGTGCACATACCACGTTAGTTATATTTATATACATAGATACTAAGTTTATATTATCACATAAAACTGCAGGAAAAATCTACTGAAAAAAACATTTTTTGTAATGTCCACAGAAAATACAGTGGCATGTTATATAGTAGATATTTCAAATATTACAAAAAGTGGTACAATATGTTAGAGACATTGTGTTTGCAAGTGAGGGAAGAAGCTGTGTGCAACCCATTTTAAAATGCTGGTTACTCATTTTAAGATGGCTGCACCATGTGACAAAAATACAAGCTACATTTCTTAGATGCATCAGCTTCAAGTTTCATATATGCCCTGCAAAGTGTGGACGAATTGCAGGCTACAATGTTGAATTAACATATAAATAATTATTGTGAATTTCTTGGAAAGCCAAAATTTATATACTATACACTGGTGAATTTTCACAATACTCAGGTCACACAGTCAGTAGTGGTCTGTGGACCTCCCATGCAATAAAGGTAAGCAGCAGGCAAGGAACAAAACCTGTGTTTCCCTCCTGAGTAACAGCTTTCTCTGCCAACCCCGCCTGGAGAACAATGCCGGACCACTTCCATGCAATGGCAAACATGCCAGCAGAAGTAGCTGTAGCAGAGAAGGCGGCTGAGATAGCGGGTCCTGTTAGCAGCCGGAAGCTTTGGTGCTGAAAAGCAATAGCTGGTGTCAAGAACTTTTTTTTAGCCAAGCACCACAGCTGGTGGCAATAAATAGCAAAGGATGTTAAAACTATGACATAAGTGAATTCAGGTTTCAAACCACAAGCGATTACTTTTTGAGGTCATGCACACATGTATAAATGTAATACTTTTGTAGATATGATATAGTTATGAATTTAAAACATTAAAAAAAGACTTGTATAAAATCATACAGCTACTCCATGATTATGGCACCCAATGCATTGTGGGAGTCCAGGCAATACATTACCTGTGGAGTTACCTTGACACAATATAAACATTGTGTCTATGGAATTGCTGGGGTTGGGTTGTGGGGGAAAGACAAGGACACACCCGGAGACAGGAAATCTTTAGAAAGCGAAACACACTTTATTACACACCTGAAGTGCTTGGCTGGGGTCTGTAATCAGTTTGAAAGTGCCTACAGCTCTTATACTGGACACATTAGTGGGGCTCTGTGGAGTCTGAGTGAGTTATTGAGGCTTACTTAGGTATACATCAGCAAAATGTACATAGCCCATTTTTACTATTACTGTTAATAACAACAATGGTAGCAACTACAATCCAGGGGTGTTCACCTTAGTGTTCTTGCATGGCCTTTTTCACACACAAAAAGATACTTAAATGGAAATTCTTTCATATACAAATTTCAAGTATACATACTTTAACACATGTCATTCAGTCACAAACTGAGAGAAAAAAACAGCTTAAATAGCTGGTGTTAAACTAGGGGGCAAACACAGATACAATGAATGGAGTAAAGATATAACATACAAAATGAAGGGAGGGAGGTCAGCAGAATCCTACATTTTGTAAATGTCAGAAACCTCTGAAATGATGAGAGCCTCCTCAAATGTTTTAAGAGCATCAACTGCATACATTCATGCAAACATTTCAACAGCTGTGGAAAAATTTAAAACAATGATATGTTTGAGAAATATATGTTCACACTAGATCTTTCAAATAAAGAATGTCTTTAACTTTACATGTTAACATTTTCAAATAATACAAAATTATTACTACAGCTACTGCAAGAACCACCATTGGTGTATGTTTATAATGTCCTTATTCTGAATGACTTGCCGCTTGTAACATTAAACCACACATAAATACAGAGATAAATAAACACTGATATCAGACACAGCCCCATTTGATAGGATCAACATCTCAGTTTTCAATCAAATGCTTGCCACATCACCTCCTTTCTCCCAGGGACATCAGATAAAAAAATGCTGTTAAACCCACTCGCTACAGACAGCGAGAATCAAGCGCCTTTGTTTGCACAGGTTGCATCCTCCCATGGCTGCCGAATGAAGACGTGACGTAAAAGTGACAAACTGCATACAGATCACAGGAGGAGCAAAGGCGCAGACAGAACGCTCGCAGCAAAACAGTTAATTACTCACCACGGTGAGGTCCACAAAACACTCATAAAGAATCCTGAACACCCCCTTTGCAAATTAAAAAAATCCACCCCCAGCCTCAGCTCTCCATGATTCCAAGCACAAAAATATTATGTTGCCAATGGCAACAATTTAATAAAATAACCAATCACATCTGCCTTTTCAAACATATCCAAAATTAAGCAGAGCCATACATAACACAAAGTCCTCTTTATGTTATGATTTTTACCAGGATTTATTGCATCATGATAAATGATCATTGAGGTTGTTTTGACAAAAGCTGCATATTTATGAATGAGGGTCCGACTAGCCCGCAGTGATGAGTGGACTTGCATCAGTAGGATTGGCAGTCAGGATGGTATTTGGGTAATGGTCACAGAACCAGGTTTTTACTGCTCTCCTTTTAATAATCGGAGGCTAAGGCTGAGGCGACACTGCCACCATCACCCCCCCTCCCCTCCCCAAGAACATTTTTTTCATAATAACAAGCCAGTGACAGCTCTCATCAGGAGATCTCGCTCACAATCGGGAACTTGTGGGAGGGTGCGCCGGGTTTGTTTTTCCTGTATCAAATTTTCTGCAACCCCCTCCAGCTACAGAATCACATTTTCCTAACTCATATTTTTAATCACATGTCTTTAGAATGTCATGCTGCTCACCCGCTCGGCCCGGCTTGTGTTCCTCTGCACTGGCACGCCGTGGCGCGGGCCCGAGACGTCAGGTTTGGCCCACGCGGAGACACGAGACAGCCACGAAAATCTGGGTCACGTCTGTCAAGGCCCAAATGCCACTCAGACTCTGACCTTTAAGATGGCGACACTGCTCGCCTTCATACCAGAAATACAGATCATCCCATGCCCAGCAAAGCGCACTTTCCACAAACTCCAATCAAAAGCCTCTTTCTTTATTTTTTTCAGTCATGTCTATATAATTTGCCACAGAAAGGACAGATCGAACTAGACATCCTGCTCGAACAACAAAATGACACATGACATATCAGCTAAACCAAAAGGGTACAATATGCACCAGTGGTTAACAGACACAAAATGGATCACAATAGCAAGGACAAGTACCTGAAATATATTTACTGTCTGTATTTGAAAGCACTCATAAAACTTCCACATTAACTTTTATGACTGTAACATGGACACTGAGCACAGGACCTCCGATGAGCCCAGTCAACACCTTTCAGCAAATGAATATAATATCCATCAAGGATATCTTTGAGTTTCCACCCGCCAGCGATTATCATTACTGGTAGTGACTAGTGTTACCATGTGGGATAAAATGACTCTGTGCTATTTAATGTCATTACAAAAAAGAGGATACTTTTATGGACCACATTGGGCGTATGTATGCCGGGGTCAGCGCGTAGTCGGAAACCATGTTGGAGCCAGGTGACCTATGGAGTTGCTTGCTTTTCCTAAGCTGGGCGTAGTGTCACCACTTCCCAAAGCCCTTCAGTCTCATCCTGTGTGGGCCATGCCTGGCTGACCCAGGTCACACCCACCGCCTGCACTCTGCTCCACCCTTCCCTGCCATATCAGCATGTCAATCACACTTGGGCCAAGCATCCATTTCACCTGGCAGTTTTTTCATTTGCCTTTTAAATAAACTTTTAATGGAGGTGCTTCAAAAAAGAAAAGCAGCAGCACTTAAGATATCAGCTTCCCCCCTGGCTCTGGAGAGAGAGTGCTGTGTTACCCCCTCTCGGTTATTCACTGCATCTTTTAAAAAACACGTGTTTAATCTCGCCTGACTTTGCGAGCCCACACTCCTCTCCAGAAACTTTATATTGCTGCTTGGCAATCCCTGCAGGAGGAAAGAAAGCAAGATTACGTTCCAAACGCACTGTAATGCCTGCGGTAGACGTAGGCCCAATCAGGATCTCCGTGGAGACGTCCACTCAGCCAGCAGGAGAGCCTGCTGCTGGGAGAGCCGCTCGGCCGGCCTTCTGTTCTCAATCTACACGGTCCGCTCGACGCTCGGGCTTGAGACGAATGAAGAACCAAGCTAGAAGACATCTCAAGGATTATAATTCTCCAAAGGCAGACAGCCCCTAAAAGTGGATTACAGACTTCCAAAGGTTGGAGTGGATTACAGACTTCCAAAAGGCTGGATGGCTGAACTTCAGCCTGGGCTTAGCCCTTAGTGCGGCTGCTACGGTACCAGAGAGACCAGGCAGACAGTTACGGTCCAGTGGTGGTTGTTGGTGAGAGGCAGCCTCTCAACATTTCACGGCTTGGCTTGCTGATGCACAAAATAAATATCAGATCATCTGGAAATGAGGTCATTACTACTGGAACCCCATCTGAACAGTAAATTCATACTGGTGAAACTGTATACACAGAAAACTTTGCATAATGTTACAGCTTCATGGGAGCAATAGAATGGATGATGAATTGAACTATACTAGTTTTTTTTCTCAGAAATAAATGTGTGTGCAACAGATGACTTCAGACTCTCACAAATGAACCTGTAATTCAGATTAAACTATTGAGCCATGTATGCTTTAAGTGCATTTTAGCATACTGGTAAGAAAAAATATAGGGGATATTTGACCCTGATTAGTCCATAACCCAGGACTAAACACCCATTTCAGTATGACAATTGACTAACTGCATTATTCTATTGCAGATCAGGGCCAATCAAGGTCTGTGAAACAGGCCTGTCCCAGTGGCATTCTAATTACAAGCCACATCTTACAGTGGGAGCCATGGGAGGTGTTGTCCACGCTCATTTTCAAATGATATCAGATTACAAGCAAACGGTGTATAAGGACTCTTGGCCCCAGAAACCACGCACTCAAGTGGGGCCTTATTTGGAAAGCTTTTTAAGGACCATTGTTGACAAGAACAATGAACATAAATAGAGACAGCAAGGAAAACACCAAAATAAAGAGGTCTTTCAAAATAATTTAATGGAAACATTTTATTTATACTTGCAATGTGGAAATCTCTGTGGCATCGGCATCACGACCCTCCTTTGAAGTGGGTTTAAAAAAAGATGTATTTGGTTTGCATTGTGTGCAGAAACTAATTTATAGGGCCTGACCCAGGCTCCTCTTTGTGTAACAGCCATCTTGGAAAACAATGGCAGGAAGGCTTGAAACCTGAGAGGAACTGAATCTGCTGTTTACCATTTTATTCATCATTACATTTTCCCCCGTTAAAAAGCCTTGTTTTTCTGCCCGAGAGGAGCTGTAAAGTGATGTCTAAGCATTCCAGGCCCATGCAATAAGGTAGTGTTTACTAGGCACTGGGGGACAGTTGTTTTGTACCACTCGGAGAGGGCATGACCGAGGAAATCATGGCCTACCCTGACCCAGGCCCGACCCCGCTCCTCATGGCGGGATCAGGCCTAAATAGGAGTGGTTAAAGGTTAGAGGTTTAAAGGTAACAAATCATGCAGCAGTTTACTGGTATTTAAACCTCTCACCCGGGCACGCTCGCCAGCCCAGCGGCCGAGTGAGCAGCCGTGTCGCCCACTGGATGAAAGATGAAGGAGGCTCTGCAATTAAAAGCGGTCTGCTTTTGGTAACCCACACCATGTTAAAGTTAAAAACTGGGGCAGAGGGGGTCTGGTCTCCGCTGGGGGAGAAGAGACGGAGGGAAGGAAAGGACAGTTCTGATTGGCCGATGTCTCACCTTGTCCCTGAGCTCAGGGAGGCCTGTTTTTTGCTTTTTGAAAGGCAGTCAGACAGAACAGTGGAGGTAGGGGGGTGTGTTAGTTGTCAGTGCTATTCCACCATTGTGTATGTAGTTCAGTAGATTAATGTATACATTGGTAGTAAACATTAAACTAGTGTATTGTAACTGAAATTTATATACATGAATGTGTGGAAGTGTGTCTGAACATTTGTGGGGTAATGTTTACTGAACATTTAACAGACATTAACATGCACTGCTCCTGTCACCACTCCATCAGTTAGCCATGATCTGTTGGTTATTTTTTTAGAGAGAGAAAAAAAAACATGACAGTGGGTAATATGAAACAGTCAATACACATTACAAAACTTGGATTTTGACAAACAAAAAAACAGCTTCCTGTTTTCTTCTTCTGACATGCTACATAAACATTTTCCATCCCGGTGGCAGAGACTTTCCTCTTCCTCTCTCTTAGAAGGACCCCCATTGCCAGTCCATATATGCCATTGAAAAACATCATTCAATTTTATGCTCACTCCAGTGCTCTGGTTTAGTTGTGTTTCTCCCATTAGTGCTCTCTCATAAAGAAACCCTGGCTGTAAAGTTTGCCTT
The DNA here is from genome assembly GCA_022829145.1 of Albula goreensis. Taxonomy (NCBI): domain Eukaryota; kingdom Metazoa; phylum Chordata; class Actinopteri; order Albuliformes; family Albulidae; genus Albula; species Albula goreensis. Next base: position 13,249,063 of record CM040749.1, on the reverse strand, counting down.
CTGAGATGCACAACCTTGGAAGACAAAACTTCCCCCTCAGAACCACAAATTCCATAGAAACTGAGCATCTGGTTTTTACAAAGACTTACTGTACAGTGTTGTGCTCGACACTGCAGTTGGAAGAACCTTTAACCAGTGTCTTCTGCACAATCCTTTTTTTAAGAGAGTGGACTCAGAAACTCACTGAAGTATATATGTGCTGTTATCACATGATAAATTAACAGCCCAAGCAAATATTCAACTGATTAGATTAAGAAATGCTTTGTGGAATGAGTGATTTCCAAGCCAATCCATTTTGGTAAGGGGTATGTGTGCACGGAATTAAAGAAACTTAAATTTAAAACAGAAGTGACTATCAACAAGAACTGCAAGTCACCAGAATTCAAAGAAGCTTACTTTCTTAAGGAGGCTAAAATACACATCTCTGAAGATAAAACAGAAGGGATCTTGGGGTAGGGATTATCACTCAATTAAAAAGCCACTTAAAACTGTGTGATTCTGTGACACATTCTGCACCAAATAAGACAAGAAAAGAGCACCAAGCTCACTTTAGAAAGCCTCTCCTATCAGTGCGAGGTGTTTGCCCCCTGCCGAGTGAATGAGAGGACAGGAATTCTGGAAGGAAGACGGATCACCCCTGTCAGTGATGCGTGGGACAGGGGGAGACTGAGGTCGTGCGATAAGGAGCGGGACTCGTCTGTCCGCTCTTGGGACGCTTTTGGGGCTGAGAGCTGAGGATGAACAGAAACGCAGATCGCGTTCTCTAAAAAAAAAAAAAAAAAAAAAAAAAGAAAAGGTATTAGCCTGACCCAGGCCAGCGGGAGTTCAGCCGGAGTTCAGGGCAGATGTTTGCCAGTAGTTTCGCACCACAGGAAAGCAAAATTGCTTCCGGATTCACCTCCCTCGCCTCCCCTCCCGTCCCCTCCCCAGCGAGTGTCAGCCCTGGCCGGTCCCGTGGCATAGGGTTACAATGTCTGAGGGGAAGCCGTCCCCCAGCAGGATGCCTCTGTCCCGGTTGCAGTCCAGCTCCTCAATGAACCCATGCCAGTAGATGACTAATCCTGGGCCAAACCTGAGACAGATGCAGAGAGGCAGAGAGGCAGAGAGAGAGAGAGAGAGGGAGAGAGAGAGAGAGAATGAGGTTTTGCAGAGGTGCGTTACCCTTTGATCACCACCAGGAAATGTGTCGCTTAGCATAAAACAAAGCCAGCCTTCAGATAAGATCTCCAAAAAATGAGATACACAATGGATGGGTTTTCACAATGGGCCTTTTCTGTAATTATCGTAATAATGAAGAAAGATCTGAAGCGTTGCTACGGAAGCTGACGCCCTCTGTGCGCTCTGGAGAAAAGGACTCTCACAACATCTGCGTTGGGAGAGCTGACTCAAACGAATACTCCGTCTGTGGGTATTGTTCCAGAAGTGTCCAGCTGTTTAATTCACATGGACACTTAAGGCACAGCACAAGTTTGGCTTGGGCAGGATCTCACTGCCGGAGCACTATAAATAACAGGGCTAGCTAGTCACTGAGAACAGTCAAGTCAATATTAAAATCTAATTTTTTTTCCTCCTTACTTTCTTACTTTTTTTTTTTATTAGTCACATCATATATCTTGAACACAGTTAAAAGTGCAAAAGCAATTAAAACAGGTTTTGCTGGGGTAGCAGAACCGTTCCACTACTACTCTGACATGTAATAAATTATCCTTCAAGCTATTTATTACACTCTGGCCCTTCCTGCTAAGCATGTATCATACATGTCTTTGGAACTTCAGATTTCATGTATTTAGCCCTTAAAAAATTCCAAATAACATTGTCTAGTCAGTGACACACAACTCTCTGACAATAAATAGTGTGCCAAAGTCCCTATAGACCTGAAGCAGGAAGCAGCCCTGTGGACTATATACCCATCAGGAAGTTCATACCTTCAGGCAAAGTTCATAAAAATGCAAAAGCAATCAATCACAAAAATAAAATATAATATTTATATAATATTGCTAGAGTATGTGTGCATCTATATGTTCGTGTGTGTGTATATATAGACGATAAATCAGTAAATATTATTGATAATAACCCTGCTGGAACATTTAGCCTACCAGCTTCACTTGCTGCTGTGGAGAGTATGCAATGAAATGAAACGGCCGTTTGACAGGCAGTTTTGTGTGGCACGGCCTCTTTTACCAGCCGCATAAATTACAAAACTCCCTCAGAAAAAAAGCAACTGCACCTCTTTTTCAACCTTTCTATCCAATATAAAGCCATTCCAAGCAACTGCAGTCCTGCATTCCTGCCCCCTCCTCCCCCCATTTTTTTTTTTTTTACAATCTGTGATTTACGGTTCTGTATCTCTCAGCGAACAGGCCAAAACTAACAGCTCCGAGAAAGCAGACAGATGCAGAGCAAGTTCACTGCAAAGTCACACATAGCTGAAGCACACAGCACAGGATTCAGGCATTTTTTTCTCCCCTTCAAAGATTCCCATACTGTAAGCCACTTCTGGATGGATTGCTATTCTTTTTATGGAAATGTTATGGAAACAAAATCTAAACATTTACATAAGATAACTTTGGAGAAGGGTTAAGCTCCTCTTTTATTGAGCATTGGTATGTATTTGTGGGTTGGGGGCAGAGAAGGGAAAAGAAAGGGGAAAGCAACCTTCTGAAAAGGTTAAAACTGTACATCAACAGATAAGACACTGGTGTACAATACATCATATCCTGGCTCAAGCTGAACTTGGGCCAGGTTTGTCAATGAAAGCCAGGCACAAATTGAAATATACAAAATTATAAACATAGCGAAACATCACCGGCGAGGCTTTCCATGCTGGAATGAAAAGAAACAATGTTTTGAATTCCCACTGTCTAGCGTTCTGGCTATTTAGTATTGAGCTCAGCACCACCGGGACCTTGAAATGAACACTGCAAAAAATTTTGCTTACAAAAATGACGTCAGGGTCACTCTATACTGGGACCTTTGCTAATGTGAACACAGATCGCCTGGCTGGTGCATTTAAAGCTGTAAAAACACCTGAAGTCAGTGAACTTCAATTAAATGTATTTGAGAACATTTTTATGAAATATATTATTTTGTGTGGCAGACTATGACAACTTTAAAAACAACACAGATATGGTTGTTTGCTAGGTGCGTGGCACAGGATGCCTTTGCAAAATGGCTGGGAAACACACAGCAATTAAAAGTAATGAGTAGTTGCATTTTATTTTAAGCAGGTGCCTGCTGGTTCAACGGCAGCTTAATGAGAGCGCACCACTTAAGAACCCAACCAAATGGAAGTATTGAGAGAACAAGCTGCCATTAGCACTGCCTCACCCACACGGATTCGCAGCTTAATTAAATTACTAATTACAGCTCTCCGTAATGTCGCCTCAACCTTCTAACAGTAATGTGAGGAAAAAAAAGTTCTTGAAAGAATTGTGTTTTACTTATTTTTCTCCCTTTTCAATCTTCTGGGCAGCCGAGAATTGATGATGCCACCTCGTCACTACACAATTAACTTACAGACTCACATCTGATCAAATCTGCCGCCTTTTTCTTCATCCTGAAACGAAAGCAAAAAAGCTCAAAATACACTGCGATCATAACTTACATGCTTACTTGTTTCACCTTTTAATTGTTTTTTATTTAATTCTTTACAATTCAAAGTTGTTTCCATTGTATGCAATAGCTTGCCAGGTAATGTAGTAAAGGTAGAGACCCTTTTTGGGAGTGTTTGAATCTGGGCTCCATGCTGCCTTGGGTAGGTAAGTCAATGAGCCTAGATGGGCAAAAAGGACTTTTCTGATCATGGATGAAATTGCAACTTTGAATTTCAGTGAAGTAGGTCCTCAGACTGGCACCAAAAAGCTGTGCAGAGTCTGTGCAAGGGCTTCTGACAGAGATCACTGCATCCACCCTGCAGTCGGACAGAGGAGCAGCTGAGAAGGAACAGTCAGCCATTTTTCTAACGTTTTAGCCATTTTCCTAAAATACACATTTCCTGGGTGAATCACAGGTCAGGGCCTGTATTCACAAAGTGTCTCAGAGTAGGAGTGCTGGTTTAGGAGCGGTTTTGCCTTTAAGCTCAGAATGGATAATGTTAAGATATGGACAGGAGAAACGCGATCCTAAATCAGCACACCTACAGCTTGGCTTCCTGGGTGACAGGGAGAGTGTGAAAGGCTGTAGAGGGTGTGGGTGGGTGGTGGGGGGTGACGCTGGGTCCCCTCTGTCACAGCAGCCGGTCAGCTCGTGCTCCCGGCGGGTGATTAATAGGTGTTTATTTATAGGGCTTGGTCCAGGGAGGGGGGCCTGACTCAAGGCTGCACGCAAGCCAATATCTGCGCAGAACTCTGAGCTCACCACCCCCCCGCGTGTTTTACAGGCTCCCTCTCAGCTCTGTTGGGGGAAACGATCCGCGCCCCCTCTGAAGCCCAATAAAACCACCCCCACCCCCTAAAAAGAGGGCCGGAGACCTGCCTCCACACAAACAGGCCTTCCAGAGGCAGACTCCATGGGATAGAGGAGGAGCTTCCTTCAGCCGGACAAAATGCAGCCCACGGTGAGCAAACCTATCGTCCAGGCCGGGTGTTCATAAATAACGCAAGGTGAGAGGGGGAAAACACAGCCGGGGAGAGAGATTGTTCCAGGCAGCCGGTTATTAAAGTCACAGCTGCTAAGAATAGCTCTGCACTCAAGTGTTTTTTATTGCAGTGGAAACGTTCAATTTCAGTTCAGGTATGCAAAGTGCAAATACATGGCAGGAATCGTCAATGACCAGCCGCCAAATGAACCCCAAACTTACACGAGCACTATAATTACAGTGGAAAGACAGCAATAAAGAATACTGCATCTTCTGTCGTGTGTAATTCCCTCCGACGTTTTTATGTTCGTTTCTGTCGATGAGATTTTAAAATAGGACGTGATGTGGGATCGCCCTCCTCCTCCACTGTCCAGAGTAGAAGAGGGGGGAAATTTACAACCGGTGACAAGGAATGTCAATACAGCTTGTAAGATTAAAGGGGGATTAAGGTGTTTTATCTGGAACCTGGGGAACCTGTGACGACCCAAGGGAGCAGACCTGCCCCAGGCCGAGTGACTGTGCATCTCATTCCAAAGGCCCAGCCTGGGCCATTCACAAGCCCAGACAGGACCAACGGGACCCCAGTGCTCAGGTCTGCCCTGACCATCAGAACCCTATCATTTCTGCATATCGATGGCCTTTTTAATGCATCAGGTAGAAGACCTTCATATTATCTGACACCCAGCTATAATTGTGCAAATTGTTAAACCTTATTATCCCCCAAGTCTTGTATTTATCACTATATGGCTATTGGCAAGATGACATCCAATAAACGCCTGCCCTGCTTGTGATAATAACTGAAGAAATAGTGCTTCCAGATTTAGCCACTTAATTTATTCCAAAGATGAGCTGTTTGGGAGGGAATGACTCCTCTTGAAGATGACAAGTCAGCACTGAGACACCTCCGAAGAAAACACACACCTTTCATTGCGAGTGTAACAGGGGAGCGTTGCCCAATTTCAATCGTTTTGTGTTTTTTTTATCATGATTCTAATAATAGCCATCAGTCCTGGATAAGCAGAATGGATGAATACAAAAGAGGAGAGCAATTCTGTTTTGCAAGAAAAACTAAAGATGTTAAGTCTGTTGTTGTACAAAGCTTCATTACGTTTGCCTACGCAGGGATTAGGAATAACAATTAGGACACTAAGTATAGCTTCTACTTCACCTTCAGGTATATGAAGACTGTACAGTACCATAATAACAGACTAAATTTTTTCACAGAAAACAATGCAAAAAAGACACAATTAAGAGGCCAATTCTGGAAGCATCTTATAAGCAATGTACAATCCTCGTACCGATCGCTACATGGTTGCTCTGAGGTAACTGAGTAATACTGAAAAGCTTTTAACTACATTCCACTATATGGCATGCCCTATGGCATTTGACAGGTGAATATGTAGTCATGTTATATATATTGTCTCTCAAACTCTCCGTGTTGTGTGTGCGCCTTAAAAGATGGATGTCCACAGCTGCGCAGAGTGGCCTGATGAAGACTTGCTAGAGCTCACTGCACACACAAGATGTTCAGGTAGACATGCCATACGTCATTTCTCCTCTTCATCTTGTTAGAAAATTTGGAACAAAGACCTCTGACAAAAGAAAATCTTTTTTTGTCATATAAGTTGTGTAAACAGTTCCATGACAGCAGTGGTTCAGTTTTACTCCACATTGTTGATTATCGAGCCTCTTGCTAAGTAGCCAGTACATCTGTCGTGTTTACCTATTGTACAACAAAATATCATGTCTGGTTGTACTGTAGCAGTGATATGCTGTGTTTGAACCTGAGGTCACAGGCACCAGGTGAGTTGAGCTGAGTCCCCCCCTCACATGTCCTGCCTCGTATTTTGCCTGGCATTCAGATCTGAAGCGTCACGGTCCGACTCGCTCCGACACGCATGCCGCCGTTTTGGCTGCGGAGGAAAACAAACAGACGGAGGTCTGCCTTTGGGTTCCGGGAGTGCGTGTCCAACCCCCACTGCTTTTGTTAAAACCCAGATCGGCTGTGGAAAACCATGTCATCCGGCCTCCATGTTGTTTTCACGAAGCTGTTACGAGTCAGTTTTTTTCCTGAAGAAATTACAGGAGACTAAAATGTGGTCGGTCAGTCCAGGACTCCTCCTCACAGTTACTCACGGGTCTCTCTTCCCAGAGAGACTGTCTGAGTCAGCCAGTGGGTGTCACTGAGTTCACTGGATCTTTAAGAACAGTCTGTTCTCCATCACCAAAATGGCCCTCTACATCATCAAAATGGACAAACCCTCCTCTTCATATAATTCTGACTGCAAGTTCATTAGGAGATGACACTTTGAGAATAGTCTTTATTATAGTACCTCTCATTTCCCTCATATCATTACCCTGCTGTATGAAACCCTTACTTTTGACGAAGAGGGATTCAGTATGATGTAGTGGGTAAGAAGTGTTGAAACCCTAAGGTTTAAGGTTTGAATCCTTTGTGGTGTGCAGCTGAGATTGAAGCACAAAAATAAGGCTACAAAAACAAGAATGGCTGCCTAAAAATGGAGCTGTCATGGTTAAGTCTTCGGACAGCAAGAAAATAAATGCTAATTAAAAACATTCCAAAAACACAATCCTAAAACATCAATCTAGATGAGCTTCGTTAGCGTGGAGACAAACAGTAGCTCTTTAGCTAATTTGGAAATGGGCTTGAAACTGTTGCCCTCTTTTCTCTCAGTCCCAATCATGAAAATAAGCTGCCACGGCTGATGGGAGGCCCTGGGAGCAGTCCAGACAGGCAGGACGACAGTGTCAAGGGGATACAAGGTCCTTTAACATGTTATTGTGATCTCCCAGCAGCTTTCCCAATAATTACCTGCTCTCTGGGGGCAAAACCCAATCCCTGTAAACTGCCTACAATTTCTCTTTGCTCTACCTTGGTGGAACCTAGCCTAATCCTGTCTTTAACTCTCCCTGCTAATATGTTTTCAATTTGTGACAAGTCCTCTTCAGCCATGGCTGTAATCAACAACAGTTTTCACTGTAACGGAATACAGGCCAGCCCGGGCGCCTGGGCCCCGGCGTATCCAGTGTTTCACGTGCGCTGGGAAGGTTTGCCCAGGTCAGACGCATGATTCAGGAGATATAAACAGCCATGTGCTGGTGGGTCTCTCTTTGAACTGACCTGATATTACATGGCTGGAGGACTTAGACAGTAAAAAGGACTACGTGAAACATCAACCATCCCTTTTTGTTGTTGCATTTCCGCACATTTCTTGCGCATCTTAGACAAAAGATATACAAACATATGCACAACAAAAAGGAAAGGTAAGTGCAAAAATAAAAGAGATGAGAAAACAAGGTGCGAAATAAGCAATTGTTTCTCTTACCCACAAAGAGATAAATCATTCCTGCAAAAAAGTGCACATATTTTTGTTTCGAGGCATAAGTTTATATATCTTAGAGAACCACAGACCCCAAAATTAGAGCCCTGCTCCAAGTCCCTCTGAGGAGCAGACCTGGCTTTCATCCAAGTCACTACCTTTCCAAGTGCATAGTCGTGTTACAAGCACTAAATCAACATGTCAACACCATACGATCTGCACTTTTCCCTTTAACCATATTGCTTACAGCTACTCAGCATATTTAATACATTACTGCTCTTAACTGCATCCATGCTAAATGAGAAAACAGGAAAAACATGAGGCACACACAGTACATTGAAATCCTACAAGTATTTTTATATTGCGCCATCAATTATTCTGTATCATACTGTATCATCAATCTAGGAAGAAAAAAACTCAAGACGTGCTATCATTGCTTGGGAGGTAGGATGGTAGAAGCCAAGGATGCAATACAGTACATGACCTTGCCTACAAGTCAAAATCCTCTGGTTCTGAGTATATTTCACATGTCGAGATTTGAAGTGGCAGGGAATGAAGTGAATGTCCCCAGAAAGCAGTCTGCTTACTCTGCAATTTGTTTACATTCCGCAAGGTAATTTTAGCCTGAGGGTAAGGGATACAAGTCTCAGTGTCGTTGATTCTTTTCAGAAGTCAAGCAGATCCATGTCTTAACTGAGACCTGGAGGTAACTCAAATTGATCTTTAACAGTGGTGACACAGACAATCTGGAATAAATACATTATCAAGAACTTTTCAGAAAAAAATGTTTTTTGTATATATGTACGAAAATCCTTTGCATATGCTACTTCTCCTCAAAATTAAATTTGGGGTTTATGACAGACCAAAAACAGAATAAAATCTGATATGAAGAGTATTTGACATCACATTCGATTGAGGCTGTGTCAGTCATATTGGTCCATTATTATTATTATTATTATTAATGTTATTATTATTATTATTTTTATTATTATTATCAACAACTATTTGTTCATCATGCCAGTCCGCAGCACAATTTAATTTCTGTACTGATCCAACAGATCTGAACCGATCTTCCACTGTCAGTTCTTCTGGAGAATGTGTTCTGCTATATAATGAATAACAACAATACAGAATAATAAAAGCATCATTACGTCACCTGACTGCATCTCTCCAGAGCTCCGTCTGTCACATGAGGGGAAGTAAGGGAGAGCGAGACCCTCTTACAGGGCTCAGAGGCTCACTGGACACAAGTCTGCCGCTTAAAATACACAAAAGAGTCCTCCCAACTAATCAATACCAGGTGAATTCAGCCAAAAAAAACGGGCCAGCGACCTCCCAAAACGAATATGGAGAGCAGCTGGGTGACAAAGCCTGGGGATATTTAAACAACTGTGCTCTGATACCAATCAGCTGTCTTGGACACAGCCAGTGTTTTCTCTGATGATCATGGTGCAAATCAAATTTCATTGTAGTTTTAAAAAATTTGCTAAGCAAACAAAGCCTTCCTCCAGCTACGGCTGGGGCGATCACAGTGGGATCGGGGGCGGTATTTGTCCTTTACTTTCCCAAACCCGTGTCACTTCAAAGATGTGGGTGGGGAGACAGCAACATTTGAGAAAGTGGACCAGCAAAACTAATTAGCTGGCGGATCAGGCTGGAACTTAAATACTCCAAAACATGTAATAAAAGAATCAGTGAGTGACACCCAGGGTCACGGCAACAGCAAACAGTGGTCCTGAGGCAATCTGGTATTGATTTTCACTTGTTTAGGATGAAGGGGGGTGGGTGGGGGGCTCTTTATGAGTTGTCAACCTGACAATTTAACCCCTTTTCACAAAACAAACACAGAGATCTCCGGGCTGACAGTGTTGATCTGTCGTAGGCACTGACAATGTGCTGGGATGAAGAGAGGGAGGCCCTATTGAAATGCAACAGCCAGCAGCATTAATCACATTCCCCAGAAGGGATGTCAGAGGAGTCCCTGACCAGGCCCTGGCCCTGGCAGCAGTGCCTGAGAGCCTCACACACGTGCTGCAGGAGCCCTTCTCCAAGCACGCCAAGCAACACAAAAACATTCTTTGTCTGCAGCTGTTGCGCTCTGTGTGGCTGGAATGGGACAGAGGACCATGTGGAATGCAGGTAATTGGGCTAAAGTGTTACTCTGAGTGTCACAGATAAAGAACGTGACCCTGATATGGACAGATGCATGCACGCACGGATGCACAAACACATACACACCCATGGTTTTCATTTTAGTACCCCAGTATCAAGTTACATTTAAAAAAATATAATCTAGTGCTGTCAATGGTTTTAGTATAGCACCCACACACACACTCCACATAGTGAAACAGACAATGGTGCCTCTTTGAGTGCATTATACTGTAAACTGCATGTGTAAAAACTGAAAATTGAGAACAGGTCATCCCCGCTCCCTTGTAAGCCACGCCCAGCGAAACACCGCTCCACACAGGCTGTTCGAGACGAGGCACTCTTCTAGCTAGCAGCAGTGAGATATACTGTCAGACTCAGGGTCCCTCTGTGAGCGCAGGGCGGCCAGCCGGCCATTACTGCTGCGGACATGGCGGGCGCTTCCTCGCCCACCATCGCTCACATCGTTACGTCAAGGCTCTAGCCCCCGAGCTCTTTCTCTGATGGCCCTAAACACTTGACAAAGCAGGAGCCCCCTTACACTTTTCCCTTCAGATTGCCTCATCTCTCTGTCAGAATGCCGAGGGGGACTCCATTAGTCCGCCCCAGTCCCTCTACCCCCACTGGCAGGCATTTAGCCAGCCCCTCTGTGTTGTGAAGGCTGTCCATGTCAAATTAGCCCAGGCCCCCATTGTCCTTATTACAGCTTGGAAAACGCCATCATGAGGAATGCTACGGGGTCCCTCACTTGTCACTAGTTGTCAGACAGACGGAGAGTGTGGTTACATATAGCTGACAGGTAATCTTAATGTCTTCAATTATCCCAATTAGTCTTGTCATAAACAATTCGATAAGTGTGCGACCAACACAAACAGATAAACACACACGCCCAGGTCTCGGGGTATTAATGAGAAGCGTAATGGGTAAATCAGTGACATAATGCCTGGCTTCTTTTGTTCTCTGCACCCTGCACAGCTGTGGGTTGGCAGACAGTACCTGGTCAGCTCAAATTGTACCATCTCCTTTCATTAGCGCGTTACTGGTGAGAATCTGAAAGGCCGTGACAAAATTCATTTAAGAGGAGAGGGAGCAGATTGCCTGAAGCAGGTGTTATAAGGGAGATAAAACAAAAGTGCCCCCCCCCACCACACGCTTTCTTTCTTTTTTTATTTCCCCAGCTCTTCACAATAGCAAATGGGATTAATACAAAAACTATTCAGGGTGCATTCCCTCAGAGATAAATGAGTAATGACAAGGAGGGTGCCTTTAAACTGCAATCAAAGCAATGGGGAGAAATCCACCCATTGCAAACAGCTAGAGTGCAAAGTGTTTACAAGACTATGGTGAAATCTAAATATTGTCTTAGTATGACTAAATGGACCACCACCTTTTTGTGAAGATTTTGTGATAGCCTACAACATTTGGTTTGGTTCCTGTTCTATATAGCTTATCACAAAGCAGTGTCAACATCCACTACATATTTCAAGGGTTTTTTTTTTTTTTTTTTTTTTACCATTTTATTTTTCTTTCATTGATATGCACACACTATCAAGACTTTTATTTTATAGGACAGCATTATTTAGGAAAATGTATATAATAAATAAATAAATACAATTAACGCCATAAGACTGTGCAAGTTAAAAACATAAAACAGAAGCTCAATACTCCAGGGACAGTTTCATCACTTGCCGACTACATCCAAACTTCTACAGTCGTAATTAAAAGCCTAGCTTGAGAAATGCTTTGGCCTGCAACTTGCAGTAAATAAAAAATGCATTAAAATTATGACGCTCCCCAATTGATCAAGGCATTTTTTTTTTTAAATTAGCAGAATAACACCAAGATGCACATAAGCATCTGGCTGCCTGGTTACCCCTCAGAGGAGGTTCAGATGAGGATTACTTCTGTGTGTACCACAGGAGGCTTGGAAAAGGAGAACGGGTGGTCATGGAGCAGAATTCCAGCAACTTGGAAAACTGTCAAACTGTTCGTTAAAGATCTATGGCGGACCCCTGTCTCAGCTTGTGACCCTAGCCAGTGATGGCTGAGGAAGGCAGGAAAAAAAAGAGAGAAAAGCCGTCACAGGGAAGTTGTAATAGGAAATTGCTCTTGGCAACTATTTGTTCAAGCACCAGAATTATTTTTTTGTGCCAACACAGTGAGCCCCATTGGAAAACAGGGCAGGTCTCCCTAATGAGTAATCTATTTCAGTGCAGTCTTGTCTGGGCATGACAGTTTACTGAGAGGCTGGAAGAACTGGTAATTACCGGTGTTACGGGGCAATTAATGCATATTACACTGCAGCACTCATGGTGGCGACTGTCAGTTCCCCAATAAAAATGAGTACTCTTCAGCTAAAGGGTGACATTAATTGGGCCTTTAATGACTATGCAGTGGAGACCAAGCCAAATAGGAACAAAACAGAGACTCCGTCTGACTTCAGGAGCGGCAAAATTGTACTAAAATGAGATTAATTGCTGTTTAGAAAAAAAGAAGAGGGGAAGAATGAAAAAAGATTAAATTATAGGGTTTGGAGTGCAAGGGCTGCTGGTTCTGATGTCAATTCTTTTAATTATTTCTATTTTCTTAATGTAGAGAAAAGGCGTTAGGTTCCTTTTTGTAACACAAGGACTTGGATAGTATTTATTGCTTGTGCAGTGGCATACAGGAGTACAGTATACAGACATCCCAGTCTTAAGACTCACCAAATCCAAAGAATCGATTTTTCTGGTACAAAAGCACTTGTGAGCATAGTATGTAAGCTTCTTAGTAATACCTTACTTGGCCAGCATGTTTTGGGACACACACAAGCCAGACAGAACCAGGTTCAGGGCCTGCTTAGAGGTTACCATGACACTCACAAGCTGTGCTATTGCTCAGTCTGTAAGAGACACAATTAGACAGCTGGAGACAAAAAAGCATAGTCTTTTAATACATGGTACATTTCAATACCTTTTAGGGAGGCCATCCAAAGCAGCTTGGAATTTTAATGAACTTCTAAGCTGTTTTTCGGGATGCTTTCTCAAGAACAACCAGACTGGTGACTTCAAGACTTTAAACAGCTGTATTAATGTCACATCCCCGCACACATACCTGAATATGCAAGCCTTTTAATTAAAATATAAACATGCAAAACATGCAGTTATTTGCATTTTTTCCTCCAACTAAATATGCGCTGCTATAAAATTCACCACGCTGCCTCGTGTGCTGTCATGGTGCAGGCTCACACACTGTCATTGGCAGTGATAGAACCTTCCCGCTTCAAAGAGGCTTTACATTGGAGAGGAGAATGAGCAAATATTTGAATTGCAAAAACACATCAACTTCCGATGGGAGGAAATTCAAGACAACTTGCTCGAGTTAAAGACCTACATTTCCAACACGCAACCCCCAGCTGCTGTAAACCAGGGCACATCATACTCACCATAAACATATTTCTGGAAATTTAGCATATCTACGTTTCTGTAACGGGAGGCGATACATTTTTAAAGGAGCTTTTGGAATTGTGGAATGATGAGAGAACCACACAAATGTTTTTGAGCATTCCTGTATCAGAGATCCCCGAACTGGAAACCTCCCACACCAGGCCAGGGTTTTTTTTAACAATTATTTGAGTGTGTTTTAACTGCTTAATAAATCATATAAATTCAATAAGCACCCCATCTCTTTTGCTGCCATAGAGGCAATGCTGTACCTTGCAATGCTTCACCACAACATTTCTTAACACTGTTATGACTGTGTAAGTTCCTTTCATATATTTCTCAGACATTCACCTTTTCAAACCTATAAAGTGGAGAATGAAACATACTCCTATCACTCCAGGAGTATCTCTATCTGTCAGCAACATACTGAACCCCTCCATAAGCCATAGAAACAGTGGTAGAAACTCCCTATAAATAACCCAAGCCCCTTGCTACACTGCAACCATGGTACATTTCACACGATCCCTCGATTTTCTCTTTTGCTGCCAGATAAGTCTGATTGTAAACAGCATTCACTTCACCTTTTGTTTTTGTATTTTGCCCTCATATAACAGAAACACAAACTAGTGCACTGCTGCTTCAAGTGATGTGTGCTTTATCTTTCTACTCATCTCATACATACAAATGTGTGTGCAGACATTCACACATGTTAACAAAAAAAATTAGATAAATTGATAAAGCTAGTAGGTGTCCATGCATTTTAAGTGATTTGAAGTACAAAAATATTAGTAGCCCCCTCCCCATTTGTGCATGACACAAAAAAGTATGGTACTCTTATTTTTCTGATGTGGTCACTGCTAAACAAGGTCCCTACATGTTGATGAACCGGAGACAGATATGAATTGAAATTAATGTTAGATGATTTATAACTTTACTGCACAATGACCTCTGTCGCAGAGGCTTGCCCTAAATCAATCCGCATGATAAGAGCCGCATTTCTACAATGTGCACCTTGGTATATTCAGTAACCATCTTATCTCAGAAAAGGAAATCTGAGTAATGACTAAAGACAAGCTATAACAAAACCACTAAATCCAGGTTGTCAAACACAATTTACAATGTATATTTCTCCTCCTTTTTTGCTGTTAAAACAGTAATTACGAAAACCAAAGCGATATGGGCGAGTGTTTACGGCTTCCCATTAGAGGCCAGGCTGGGAGTGCTCAGTGTTTAACTTTGGGATAAAGAAAATCACGTGGAGGTCCCTGGGAGAAGGCCCAATGGCTTTACATCCTCTTGTCAGGCCAGCGCGGCACAGCTTTATTTGCAGTGATACATGCAGAGGGAGGTTGGAGGTTAAAGTTGAGAAGAGGGCCAACAGGAAAACGGACCAAACACTTTGAGAAGATTACAGAGTTTAACATGTTAAGACCTTTTGGTACTTTTTCATTTCATTGTTGGGGAGGGAAGGGGAGAGGGGAAAAAGTTTCTACTTTCTATATGACCACATTAAAAAGGCGGAAAAAAAGGAGAAAGCCCAAACAAGACATCAAACATTGTGGTTATGCACCCTCATTTTGCTCAAGTCAACTGTTTTAAACCCAGAGTTTTAAAACACTGAAGAAAATGTGTTTGCACTTGGTAAGTCATTCAGAACAACATTTGAAAAGACTGCCAATATTTTGCACAACAGAACATTGTAATGAGCATGAGTTTTTTTTTTTTTTTTTAGATTACTTGCAAAGGCACAGGTAACGTTACTTCAGTTTCCCATAAGCCCTGAAATGCAAAACAAAAACAAAAGGGAGGGAGGGGGAAAAGGTTTTAGGTTTAAGTGAACATGTTTTGATTCAATAAAGCAGCCCAGCCAAATGTTTTGTCATCATTATTCAAGAATTCAGTCTCTTTATAATTCAAACCACAACGATTACTCTAAACAGTATCAGTAGTGTTTCTCTGACCGCGGCTCACTCCTTAGCGGTAACTCAAGGGCTGCGGACTGTCAGCGAGTTGGAAGATCAAGTTGCACTAACTGCTAAGCCCTCTCGTCGCCAGATTAGGTGAGGTGTAGGTGACTGCCCTCCACTCTTCCCATGTAATCAAGGAACACAGAGTCCAATATGATTCAAATTAAGAGTGCAGGGACAAGTAGTAATAGAGATATACACTTGCTGATCAGCAATCAGCATTGATGAGGATTGGTAGCTGATTTGGTTTGTATTATTTTTTATGTAGTTTGTTTTTGTGAACTACTTTTGTGTGTGTATGCGCGTGTGTGCACGCATGTGTATGACTGTGTGTTGGGAGTGCATGGTGACCTGAGAGCCTGACCTATCAGTTCTGGACATATCTGTGAATACATTTCTGCCAAAATTAATATGAAAGTTCAGCCATGAGAGTTGCTCTGATCAGAAACTGACAGCAAACTCTGTCTGAAGTTAATAGTTTTCACATTCATTACAGTCAAAAAGAAGAGAATCCAAGCCGTCGTGTCGGACAGAAAACCAGCCTCAGTTAGAGGCAGCTGCGGTGAAATTGAAGTGGCACATTTCATCACGGGGTTTTCACCAGACAACTCGATTTTTCCTTATTTCTAGCCTCACTGACATATTTATGTTTATAATAAAATCAGACTGGTCACTTTAAATACAGACCCGTCATCTAAAAGACGTGGAGAGATTTAAAATGGCACAGACTTACAGCATGCACACAGTTGATAAAGATATCGCTCAAATAAAGAACTGGATTACTCTGACATTTCTTTACCCATAATTCAGGGATTTTAAAGCCCAAAACAAGACAGTTTACGTTTCACTTGTTAAAAAAAAAGTGTCCTCTTATCTTACATCACAATAAATGGAAGCATTGGGTATCACCTGTTTCAAACTAAAGCCTCCATGGAAAAATGGGATTGATATTCTACAGAATGAGACTGAACATCAAATCTGGGTAGTCATGCTCTAGAGTGATATCATTACCTAATTTAAAAAAAAAAATGTTACAAAATAGCCTAAAAATATAATAAGAATACTTTAAGTCCAAAAAGTGAAATAAATTCATATTCCTTAAGTCTTTTAGAGTACATGGTACATCACTTTGTACTATGACTACCATATATGGCATATGAAAGAGCATAGTGTAATATTGCAGTGCATTGGCAGTAAAGGACATTCAGTTCGAGGGCACCATTTATCAAAACAGGTTTAGATTAGCAGCAAAGGTTTTACCATAATCATTTATATATGTGAAACAGTTTAAAGAGGGAATCAGTTGACCTGATAGATATCATACATTAGTTGGAATTGATGAATGAAATCAAAGGTCAAAGCTCCAACGGCAGGTCCTCACATGTCTCTGATTACCCCTGCGATGGCTCTGAGGCCAGCAATGTTTAAGCTATCAGGCAATCAAGGAACCAAGGAAAAAGGTGAAACTCAAACCAGAGATGTGAGGTATGAGTACTAGAAGTGGGGTGTATTTGTCAGTTAATCTTTTCAGCAAATGCTAGACTAAACTGAAAATAAAGAAGGCACTAAAATTTTATACCTTTCTTCAACCCTCTCTAAATGGATTTCAATATGACAAAAACATATATTATGGGATATTAAACACGTATCTCGGGAGTAAAAATACAGCTCAAGTCAAAAGCATATTACAAACTAGTAAACAGTTGTGTATGTGTATGTGTTAGTATGCAGCTGCTGAGTCAGACCATATTCAAACACATGAAATACTTTTGATTGTGAGGGCTAAAATGGTGCAACATCAACAAAGAATGCAAAGGTATCTCATAACTGCAAAGCTAGGCCACTGGAAGAATTGAAATAGTATACAGTGCTTCAGTTTAAGTACAGAACCATAGAACCAAGATTTATTTAAAACTGACTTCACCCTGTAAAATACTTTTGCTTTTTCACATGGGCAGACATTTACCTTTCGGTCTATGATTTAGTGACTTCTAAATGCTTGACATTGCTTTGGTGAAAAGGTACTTTCTTTCTGCTATTGTACACTGATGCCAGATATAACATAAAATATGCTCTTGGCATTGTTAATTGAGAAGGAAATTAGATATGATTTGTAAACTATGGCATATTTATTGTTGCAGCAGTTTGTTTACACTCCAGATTGTCAAGATATTTGCTCAGTGTGCTGGAGTCAGAACCCCTTAATTGTGATTTATTTGGGGACTTTTTAGACAGCCTGGGTGCCTCTGAAAAAGGGTGTTTGGTTGGATCTCTTCTCAGTTTTGGCTTTCAAAGACTCTTTTTTTGGTATAAATCAGTGGAGGCATTTCACCAGAGATCTGACTGGGTCAGATGCAACACAGCATGCACTGAAGCACTGATGGATCAGGGAGAAAAATACATATAAACCAAGTTTCAACATGCAGGGAAAACCCTTACACAAGACATTTGTCGGTTCTGAGACACCACACGACCCACCCCCCAAACAAAAAAGTTTTTGGGGGGAGAAACCAGCGAGTCCTTGCAGAATACATCTGGTTCTCGATTATGACAACAAAGTGGCAACACAACGTAATTGATGGCCGCACAGAGAGGTGAAGGCAAACAGAACTAACACAAACCTCGGCAGGAAAGGACAAGGTTGAGCGAGGGACAGCGGCTCTAAAAGAATAAGTCAGGGTTATTTATACACAACCACTTATCACTACCATCCAGCACCTTGCCAAGAGCAATACACCTCCACAGACCATGGTCGCTGCACCATTAATTAGACATGAAGGTGTTGTTTGACCGAAGGGCCGAAAAAATAAATGAATTTTTTTTGCTTTTAATTGAAATCTGTGAAACCTTGGTGCTTTCCTTCAAAAGCCAAATTACTGTCCACATCTTCTGTTTAAATAAATAAATACAGGTCTCACAAGGGAAATATGTGGCAAAGTATTCAGTCATTTATCAAATAAGCTTATAGTATACACAAACCCTTACATTAAACAAAATAAATAAATAAATAAATGAATGAATAATAACATTAGAGAAACATGGGTGACTTCAACATTATTTGTGGCATCATTCAGATCCATGCACAGACAAATCTGAAAACAGCTGATGTTTCATTTAAGGCTAAACCTGGGAAAAACTAATCCTTCCCAGCAAAGCCGTTTAACATTTTCGATGTCATGAAGCAGCGCCAGCCAAAACTAAAATATGCATTCCTTCCCCTCTGTTTAGGAAAACGCTTTGGCGCAAATACAATTCCTTAAGACCAAAAGTAATAGGTATGTCGGTTGATGTAAGAACAAAAGGATATATTGTTTCCTTTCAATCGAACATATTTTAACTGTGAAGGCTTGTCAGAGCTGAAAGTGGGGACCTCCTTTTTTTTTTTTTTTTTTTTTTTTTGAACATGCGCCCTCTGACAGCCATTGACCTCACGCTCCAGTGCTCCCCTTAGCCTTCAGTGTACAATTGAAGGATCATCTGACGAGAGACTTGTGCTTTTTGCCTGCCTCTTACCCTGCAATTAAGCTGTTTAATACATTTCACTTTGGGGTATTAGAAAAGTGAACTGTGGAGGTACATGAGATGAGACACTTAAGGGTTTAAGCTCTGAGTCCTTATACATGCATTGAAACCACTTTATTTTCTAATTTCAAATTTTATTTCCCCTTCAAAGAATAAAATTGATGGAGGGCCAGAAGAATATATGTCACCTGATACCATGAAAAATTCGTATAACTAGGTTTGTAGAATTAAGAAGAACCCTATTTATTTGTCTAGAAGTTTGAATGTAAAGGCGATAAATGGCAGCTCTTCCTGGACCGCTTTCCCTAATGCACTACCTACAACTTACTCGCACTTACAAAATACTAACAGACAGAGAATTGTATCCAAAATGACAATAAAACATTGTAACAACATTGTAAAATGTTCTGCTGTTGAATTAAAGTGCTGCCTCTCACATACCCTCCTTCATGCACATCAGGTTATTTTTCTATTTGTCATAGAACTGTCAGAATTAGCTTGATCCCACTGGAATTCCAGTATTCCATTCCAAAAACTAATTTCAAGGAATTTTATAAATGTAAATGCAATCATATTTATTTAACTAACCATATGACAGATTGATTTAAGGTGAGTCTTTGTTTTCTATTTTATTTCTTACGTCATAAAATATATTATACTGTAGTGTTCCTGTCAAAAGTGAGAAGTAATCAATATTATACAGTCTTAAAAAACATGATATGTTTCAACTATAGAGTTGATATTGAGTATAACTAATCGTATTTCACACACAATATTTGCAAAAAATCATGAATTATTCCACTTAAATGTTTAAAATGAAAACCTTGTAGTCAATGTATGCATTTCCTATTGTTTGTTAAGAACTGCTGAATGTCAGCTCCAGACAATATCGATATTTAAGTTCTGAGTAAATACTTGGCTCTTTTTATTTTTTAAATAAAATAAAATAAAAAAATAAAATAACAAACCTTTGTGGCCAGTGGAGAACACAGTACAACTGTTACATAGAAGAAAACAATAACAGCAATAACCTCACTTCTTAATGTAAGAAACTAATATCACAGTAACATTTCATATGTGAACAGACATAACAAACAGCAATGTGTGCACATATACGCTTCAGCGTAATATACAAGATACATCTTCTTCAATACGCTCCAACTATTTGTCACAAGGCTATCTTTGTGTCAAGAAAATAACTCTCCACTTCTCCAGTTATGTTAGGTGTTGCACAGCCCAGAATATCTTTGGGGGTCAGAAGCAAGCACGTACTCAAAAACATTTCACCCATCAAAATTCTTCTGTTATATTGGGTTTTACAAAAAGCCATTTTAATAAAGTCCCACTGCTCTGTGTGCCCCTAGACAGGATCTCACAAGGATGACAAATGTTGCTGACTTCTGCCTCCAATGAAAGCCGGAAGGTCAGGCCAGAAAAAAAAATGTGCGCCTCTAAGAGTCTGATGACATAAATCTTGAAAGCTGACAAAAAAATGTAAGTTAATTTTCTAAAGTTCCGTAACAAAACAGGAATTCGTTCGAAAGGCAGGCTCCCGCCTCAATTTACTTCAGGGTTTCTTTCCATCTTAAACTGTCACACACGGACTTTAAAAAGAACTGTTAGATGCTTCTTTGCTTCCAATTTCTCATTTTAGACCCACGCACGTGTCAAAGTTGTTTTTTTTACCTCAAAAAATAACAGAAAATTTCTATAATGTGCAGATGCAAAAATGAAAATAAATAAGTGAAACTGAAGCTTAGTGAGAAATAAATCCTCCGGCTTAAAAAAAGTGCACGGATTATATTAAAAAAAAAGTGATAAATGTGGCTCCTAAATATGCATTCAAATATTTCATAAAACATGTCATTTGCCATTAGTACGTTTAGAGTTGGTCATGACACATAACATGCC
Organism: Albula goreensis; assembly: GCA_022829145.1. Taxonomy (NCBI): domain Eukaryota; kingdom Metazoa; phylum Chordata; class Actinopteri; order Albuliformes; family Albulidae; genus Albula; species Albula goreensis. The sequence goes on along the minus strand of CM040749.1, from coordinate 13,228,176 downwards.
TTGCACGAAAGCACATTGGAAGAATGTGTACAGCAGTAAATGTTGTTGTGTACTTAGGTTGCAAATTCCAAAGGAGACTACAGCATAAGTTGTCATGTAAATCTTCTCAGACTGATATGATACGCTTCATTTCTTTTACGGGTCGCACCTTCCAAATACAGCAACCTTTAAAGACACTCAAGAGGAATGGAAAAAAGACAGATATATTAAAAGAACCAACACCAGGAAAGTATAAAATTTTGGTAGAAACTAGCCAAAGTCACTAGTTTTAAAGAACGATAAAAATGACATCCCCCCCACCCCCATGGTCTTTTTTCACATATTCACTGAACTTTTAATATACCTATGAGAGCCACATATCTGCGGTGCTGAACAAAAAATGAAAGCCAAATACCTCTGTAGTCATGCATTACTGAAATGGTACCAGTGTTAGCAGTTCATAGACTTTGCATGCATTGTATGGCCACAACCAGTTGTAAGAAATGTTTTGCATGTAAAATGAAGGCTGTTTTGTGAATGTGAATGGCCAAAGCATTGGTTCAGCAGGCATCCTTTGTGAGAGCTCAAAGCCAGGGCTTTACTTCAAGGTTGCCCCTGTAATGTCCAGCCTCATTGGATCATCGGTGGCGACAGCCCACGGCATCCCCTTACAGGTGACATTTTCTATCTGCTGTGCCTTCCTGATGTCCCTGGTTCTGCCAATGCCTCCCCTCAACCACTCTAATCTTTCATTTACACACACATACACCACTCATCAGACACACAATGAAAACACACATACGTGCATGGACAAATGCACAAAGCTATGCAAGCACATTTACACGTACACACATACACAATCACACACACAAACATACAGGAAGGTATATACACACACATGTACACACAAGCACACACACACGCACACACTCTCAGTCCACCCTATCTTACACTTCCTTAAAATCATCCATGGCTGACCTCAATCAGACTTGTCCACAAAGGACGAGGTCATTACCAATCATTAATTAAACATTCCTGCTATGCACTGGATTGGTGAGGATATGATGGACATATCCATTAAAAGTGAATACATTATGAAATATCTTACATCAAGAAATTTAATTCATTTTCAGCAATCTGATCAGCACTATTAACACTACCTGTATTATCATTTAATTCATACAGTAATATCCATGAAATATAATATTGAGCAAAATAATTGGTACAGACTCTTAATTGCTTAATTTATTTGAGTGTACCCATGTCAACCAATGTCAAGGGGAAAGGAGAAAAAAAACAACATAAAATCAGCTATTTTCAGCAAATGCGTCAAGGTGTCTACGAACAGGATAACCACAGCATTTTAATTTCAGCACAGCACACGCAGGCTCAAATGGAAATGGCTGAGGAGCTATCAGTGCTACAGTAATACCCTCTACCTTCACTAAACATAACAGAAATTAAAATGCAAACTTCAACAATTTTGGCCATGACACTTCCACCATAACATTGAGCCAGGAAGCCTAAAAATTATCATGAGCATATTCTTTCAACACAAAATAAAAGCTGCAGTCATCATGTAACTTTGCACCAAAATGGGAGAGGAGCAAAAAAAAAAAAAAACAAAAACAAAAACAAAACACACCAGTAGGGACAGTATGCATAGACGTCTGTGATTCCAAGTGGTCAAGCCTCATGATGTATATGACAAACACAAAGTCTTAACCCCTCCACATATGAGGGAGAAATGAGGCATACTGTCCCATTATATTGCTATAAATCATTTTTGTCGACCACTGACAGCTTTTTATCAGATATAACCTTTTCAAGCTTCCATTAGGACTGCTAACATTTTCAACTCTGACACATTTGTAGTTTACGAATTCCACAGCTGATTAACTCCGGGCAGAGGCGGGCTGCTGTCCATGGTCTTTTTTAACAAAGGCCTTTCATCGTGTCATTGGAGGGTGGGGGTGCACCGCTGGTCTAATTATTTACCCCTTAACTTGCTGTGTTAATTCTTAAAATAAGAACATTAAACTGCCTGACTTTCTACCATTGAAAATGCTTATGCTTGCAGACACAGCATTAGCTTGTGAGAGCATGCAGTCCTCAAAAACCCATTAATTTCTGCATATGGGGACTGGGGGGGGGTCAAAAATGAAACCGTTAGTCACCATATTTCTCAATTTCAAGTCTGCAAACCATGGCACAGTGAGGCCAAGATTATGTTATTTAACGGTCTGACAAAAAACAGCGATCCTTAATGTCTCAAAGTCTATGGCGAGCCAAGCTTTGAAGTGGATCTCTGACGTGACTGCAGGGTGACCCGCATGGGGAACACTGGCCCGCTGCCATCCAGGAACTGAGCGGCTAAAGAGATCCATGCTCCCCAGCTTGGGGAAGCCTGAGAGAGCTGGTCCCTTCTGCACTCGCGGGGCAGCACACACACGGAAGATCCTGTTACCTGGCTGCCTGAAACCGAGCCTGCTTTTAAAAGGGGGGACCATCTCGGGTGATTTGGCTCAGGCTAAGGAGACACACGCGTCAGGTTGCGCCGATGCTGGAGAACCAGCGCTTCATACAGTATTAGTTTTGAAAAGAACTAACTAGACGTCAGGGCCAGGTAGTGAAATCAGAATGGACAGGCAGTGAAAGAGAGAGAGAGAAAGAGAGAGAGCAAGAGAATGAAAGAGTGAGGAAAAGAAAGGGAAAAAACAAGAGGTGGGGGGGTCAGGGGGAACCCTCCTAGGGCAAAGTGCCTCTTCCAGATCAACAGTAACAGCAGTGGGCAGAGGACAGTCCTCTTCACTGTCAGAGGCTGACATTCCTCACTGGCCTCTGTCCTGATACAAAATTGGTAGAATATTTCAACAATGGAGATGGATGGAGACAATGGATTTGTAAGTAACAAAATGAGACAAGCACTACACTGCTGGCTGATGTCAAAGAAACAGACAAAGTCCTCTGGCCAGTAAATGTGCATAAAAGCCAAAAGAGGCCAAGATGCTGCACTCAAAACATACAGACCACACATAATGACAACAATGTCACCTAAAGGAACATAAAGGAACAACATTAAGAAAAATAAATCTAGTTGTCATGACTACCTTTCACCAGACTGGACATATATAACTAGTAGTAGTAGTAGTAAATGTATAGAAATGTCTTGAAGCCACATCTTTTACTTGCTGCCCAGCACAGCAGTGCTTACTGTAGATTTACAATTATTTTATGTATATTGTTGAAAAAATTTGCAGGAGGCAAGTATTTCATCACATAGAGTCTTTAATCTTCCTCACGTTTCAGAAACATACAAGGCTTATGTGATTAATATTCAGCATCAGGTGAATAATTTTTATGCAATTCTGATAGTTGGAGAGATGGATAACTCAATTATGAGCACATCCATCAGAGTGCTCCTTGGCATTGGAAAGCTACCAGCTAAGATTGATGGGAAGGGGAGACCAATGGTTTCCTCTCCATAATATCCAGGCACTGGGCCTGAACGTTTTTTTTTTTAAAACCGGTCCTCATAGGCAAAGCGTCATTACCCCTCACTCCATTGAAAAGAGTTTATTATGAGGTTAGTGTTTTGGCAAGACTATTGTTTGGATGATGAATATTGTTGGTAAGGGCTTTAAAGGAAAAATTTGTGATGTCACTGAAAAACGACCCCCTTAGCTAAAGAGGAGAAAAAACAATTAAGAATTATTACTTTTTCAAAGTCCTAGAAAAAATATTGCAAGCAACATTAAAAAGAAAAACAAATCACAGAAAATGACATTAAGAAGCAGTAGTTGTGACATTAAATAATGTGCCAAGCGTGTTTCGAAGAAAAATAAAGAAATGTATGAATGAAGGACAGGATGTATACAAAGACTCTGGAGCCTCTAGGACACATCACGTGAAATTATCCTGCTAGAGAAAGGAGAAAGGACGGTGATGTCATCCCCTCTCCTCTGCAGACATTGCAGCGAGCCCCTAAGTGCAGGGGCGGCCCTAACTGTTCAGACAACGATACGGAACTAACAATGGGAGAGCTCATTCCAAATGTCAGATGTAAATGTCAATTAAAAATTACAAGGGAGTTCTGAAAGGTAGGGTCTGAAGGGGTTGACATTTTTTGACATGGCGGAGAGCGTCTGACCAAGCCTTTGGCAAACACAACAGGATCTACGCTGTCAGCTCTTATCGTAAACAGACTTCGGCTGCTTGTCGAATGTCAATGAGGAAAACCCGGGTGGCTGGAGCTAAAGCTCAGCGCTAAGAAGAAGGGGATGTGGGCAGCAGACATGGGACATCCGTCGATGCGCGACACTGCTTTCAAAACGGACAAATGGCAGGAATAAGGAAACTCTGTCCCATGCAGTTGCACCCCAAATGCAGAAAAGTTTTGGATTCACAGCAGGTGAATGGTCTGTGGGATCGATCACAGGCAATATTGTGAGAAGCATACTTACTTAGTTCACCTCAAAAACACACAAATGGTTCTGATTTTTGATTGACTGAGATGGTTTTCACTGAAGCGGTATTTCACTGTGTGCAACATTCTTCACGGTCTAGGAATGTTCTCAATTGTGAGCCAATATTGTCTGGTGAACAACTTGTGAGTGAATATTCCTTCCCCTGGACACATTATTATTTTAATGAGCAATATGAATACAAAAAAAAATTCAATGTTCCAAGACTACCATATCATATTTGAATGTGTTTTTCCTTATTTTATTTATGTAGGTTTCCAAGATAACAGACAATACAGATATTTCCCTATGTGTCATATCCAAATAAAACTTTCCCAGACAGGGCATATATAACATTTGATTTGTGATCAGTGTTCATTCTGTGTTCACCTTCTCAATACTTCTGAGACTCATCTTCATGGTCTTAGACCTTTAATTCAAAGGTATCTTTTAAGTGAATTTGCAAACCTCCCCTGAAGCACTGTGAATCAAAGACCTGCACTTTTAAAAATCAAATTGGTTAAAATGACTGACTCAAGCACAGGAGAGGATTCACTCGGCCTGTCAGGAATTCAGGAATTTCAACTCCTTCAGAGGTGTACTGTTTTTAAAACCTGGCATTGAAACTGTGACCCACAAAACATTTATTTATTTATTTTTTTTTATTCCCGTTTGAGCGCTTCAGCTGCTTCACACAGAGGCAATGCTGCACTGACCACAAATCCCTGGACAGAGTTCTAAGGTCAAACCCTTCCAGTGCTCTACCAGTGTGTCACAATGTGTCAGTCTGCCATGGCGCTAAAGGAGGGAGTGTGACCTTTCGGCTCGCCGCACTTCAGGGCCGCGATCAGGGAGAAAGGGAAGAGGCGGCCACGCGTGAGCGCCTTCTCCTGTACTGCCTTGACACATACACTTCCTGAGCGCGTTCCTCGTGCTTCCCAAAGACTTTGAAGTGAAACCTCTGTGGCGACTATTTTCCATACTGGCCCCCCGGTCCCAGGTCCGTCATTGCGGTGTGGAAATGTCATTGGGCTGGATGGGCGCCCACTGTACTGAGCCAGCTGACCCTGCTGTACTGAGCTGTGACATCACACATTGTGATGACTCACAATAGAATGACCTGCAAGGGTTCTGTGAGGCTTTGTACTCAACTGTTTACTTTTATGACGGATGCTATTAGCTGGGGAAGGTAACAGTGTTTTTCACCTGCTGTATACGACAAAGCTTCCATAACCACCCCCACACACTAAAACTGCCCTTTCTGAGGGTGGCTGTCAGGTGTGTGTTCCTCAATAGATGTTTTTCAAGACAATGGAAATACAAATGTTTTGTTTCCTCTGCTGCAGCCAGGCTTTAAAGTTATTAAAACACCTCCCCACCCCCCTCCCCAAAAGTCCTGAAGTAGGCCATCCGCATGCGTAAAGTGTTGCCCTCAGCCAGGTCTGAACACGCTGCCTCGGTCCAGGAATTGTCATGACAGCAGACGTATGAAATTAATCACCCATTTCCCTTCCAAAACAATATATGTACATCGAAGGGGAAAAAAACAACAATTCCTTTTTAAAGACTGCTGCTAGTTCTCATGCGTCACTAAGACCTGGAAGAACAGCACAGGATGAAGTTGAGAACATATTAAAGTATATTTAGATATGAGCTAGTTCAGGGAAGCGGATGTGCCTCTGATATCAAGGTTTGGGTAACAAGGCCTACCTATTCCAGTAGCTCCAGAACTGTTCGTTCAGGTAGGTGCGGTGGCTGCATTCATCCCCAAAAGAAGCCTTACTCTCGATCCAGTGAACTATGTGGCCCTCAACAGCTGGGTTTGGAAATAAAAAAAATGAATCAGGTTCATAACATGTAACTGGAATCAAAGGGCTGTTTACATGATTGTACATTAACTGCAAACACGGAACAAAAAACTCAAAATAATTAATATTCAACAAAAAAATAAAATCTGGTCGAGAAAATCTGAGATATACAAGCATCTAACCGGGTAACTCTTGAATGAATGAGTTCTATCATGATCGCTTGTCAGCTGCACACTTTTTCCATTTAATTCAGTTGAAGAAACTAAATAATTGAAATAAATGGCAAACAAAAATGCACAATACAAGTAAACAAAGTCAACCCCAGCAGTAAATGCAACTTCTTCAGTGCAACAATCCTTAACTTTTATTTCATGGGTTTAAAAAGGAACAATAAACCCTGAATCTGTTGATCTAGAGATCTTTGTCACAATCACTATGACTCATAGCTTTGCAGTGCACTGAAATAGCCATGTTGCTCAACAGTGTGTGTTAATCACATACGATATAACAAAACTTTTGCCAGGTCAACTCTACAGTAGAATACAGCACGCTATTAAAGCACAACAGAATGCAAGGATACCCTACTAACCTACTGGTACTTCCAGGATGATGTCTGGTGTCTTGTCATAGCCCTTGGCACGCAATTGATTTTCATCTGAAAAGAAGAAAATTGTGTCTATCTCATGGGACAACTAACAACAGGACATGTAGGAGCTCATATATGACATAATCCTTACTAGGTGTAAAACAATCACACAAAATGTATATATTTCATATAAAATCTTCCTATGTTTTACAACTTTATTTTAGATTTTTAAAATATCTTTAAATACAGGCAAATTTACATCCACACATATCAATAACAGCCTTAAGTTTAAGGGCAAACAGATATCTTTCAAAAATCACTGTGGGGGACAAAGAGCTGTCAACAGCATCGGCAGCAGTCGATTATAGCGTGATTCTTGACGCCATGTAAGAGAGGAAATGCTCAAAATATTACATTTGTCACATATTTGCTTTCACTACACAAAAATCCATAAAGTTCAGCTGCTCTGCTCTACTTACAGTTGGCGGGGCTTCATAAAAAAAAAAAAAAAAAAAAAGGACAGGGTTGGCATTATAGCAGCCATAAGCGTGACCCTGCTCATGTGGGTTCAGCCATTGTCCTTGACTCCTGGCGCGGTTCGGCTATTATCTGTGGAACACCTGATTTCTCCATTAAATTTCAGGCTGACCAGGTCATTCAATTCCAGGCCTGCCTTTCCGTCTTCAGCCATGCTCGACTAATGGGGCAAGGGAGAAGTGAGGTCTAGGCTGCTAGGGGCTCGGCTGTGTGGTCTCTCTTAACACCTACCGGGCTGTTGACATTGTCATGCCGCTCCGATCGCCTTTTTACATCACCTTTGATTAAAATTAATGGCCCATTCCCACTGTTGGGGAGCTTATTTCCAATCCATTTATCAACCAGGGACACTGGCTTCATGGCCCATGTGCCCAAACTCTGACAGTTTTAGAACACTCCTCCATGGTGCTGGGAGAAAGGTCAGCACTGCGGGCCCAAATAAACGATATCTTCTTAATGACATAAAGACTGATTCGGCATCTGACCGAGGGGATGAGGGACAGTGAAGGGAAAAAAGGGAATTTTCTGCCCCACAATTTCACACCTGAGCACTCAACACCTTGACCTGGAGTCGTCCACCAATACAATGACAAAACCAAAAAAATATCTTTGAAATCCCTGACAACAAAACAGCGGCCATTTTTCTATGCCTCTCACCCCACTTACAGGGTAAAGGTGCACAAAAATGATACAACCCATGAAAAAAAAAAAAAAAAACTCAGCAGCAAATTCAGAGTTTTAATGTATGCAGAAAAATCTGCTTCTCTTTCTGTTGGGTATTATCCTTTTACAATTCTCTGAAATACAGAGGTGAAGAGCAAAATCTGAGAACATCAAAAAGTAATGCTATACATCAAAAAGTAATGCTATACAGGTACTTATAACCATTTTTGAACCTCTTACTCTATAAAATATTCATTGGAGGCTAGCACATAAATGAAACATTCCGGGGTATTAGATAACGGAGTTCCTGTTTGTTTGTAAATCAATGAGAGATAACATGCACTACATCAATCATCCCTTGGCCTTTTTGCTCTCTGTGATGGTCCGTAATCCATTGCCTGTTTTCCATAACTTAACAGCTGCTCAAATGCAGGGAGCAGGAGAGGGGTCCAAGGTGAACTCTTACCTAAAAAGGACAGCTTTCTCTCTCTCAGTTTGTCACGGAGAAGGATCTCATGCTCCTGGCCAATGGCACTGTGGTTGGAAAGTTAAGGATACTCCCACTGCTAAGCAATGTTCCCAGAGGGCTACCATTTTGGAATCACAGAAAAATCAATGTGGCAGTATTTAAGAGGGCAGAAGGAGAACCTCACCTTTATAGAACATCTCTCATTCTCATCATTTTAATGATGCAGTTTTTGTTTACATATGTTTATGAGTACAGGCTAACCACTACTACCACAAGCCCAACTGTAAGTAACAATGAATCCTATATATATATGTATGGATATTTTTGTTTCTTTCCCACCTATGCTTTTATTTGCAAATTATGTCACTTCAAGGAACTTCAAACTTCCCTCCTTTTGTAAATCCCCTCTTTTCCCAAATCACACTTCTGGAATTCTACCGAGGGGGGATTTTACCTGTTCAATGGGTTGCTATGGAAACCATCAGGCTGCTGAGCAAGGTTGCTGTGGTAACACAAGGAGTGGAGCAGAAACTTCCAATTCAGCATGACTGTATAGAAATTATCTACTCTCATGTTTATCAAAATACTCAGTAAATATGCAAGGCTGTAATTCAGCACGAAATTTACTTTGGAATTTTATTTGCCCTTGAACAATTCTTCAGTCCAAGGTCTTGCAACAAACGTTGAAACTACTGTATTTCCCTTATCCAAGAGAAGAAACCACACATGTAAATGGGAAAAGGGATGTATTGAGGAGCACAATCAGATTTCTGAACAAATGCCACATTGACAACCAATTTATAGTGCCTGGAATTTATACTTCATTACTCTAAAAGCAAAAACATAAATAAATGCATAAATTAATTTTCCTTTAGGAAAAATGTCACTCTAAATTATGAGATATTATAGAAGATCCAGTGTCACTGAATCATGGCATATTATTGAGTAAACATAGGTAGTCGTCATGTATTTATGAGGGCAGACAAGTTTAATAAATAATTCTAATTATTATTATTAAATAAAGAATAGCACACATTTAGGTATGAGCTCCACCCTCTCTCTCACACACGCAGGGCTTTAAAAACAAGCCTTCGTACAGGTGTAGATGCAAAAATGCAGCGTTGGGAGAATTTGGTTCCAAAGTACGTCAGCAGTGTATAAAGGTTTGAAGGTGAACTGACTGACTGTGCTGACACTGAAGGGGGAAAGGGTGTAAGGGAGTAAAGAGCATAAATGAACACAGAGGCCAGGGTGGGACAAGGTTGACCGGCCAGGGACAGTGCCACCCCCCCGCCTCTCTGCCTCCTCACGGTCCCCAGCTGCCTGCCCCCACCCCAGCCCAGCAAGTGGAGGATGGTGATGAGCTGGCATTGACAGGCCATGACTGCCCATCTCTCGGTCTCTGATCACTGGGTCTCCACAATTGCCCCGATAGAAGGGGGATATTTCACGGTAACTGCCATGCCAAGAACTCTCTAAGGTGCTGATAATTCTTTATGACGGCTGTACCGTGGCACACGCCGAAGTAAACAAACAGTGAAGGGGGAACTCTAAAATGCGGAGTTCTGAGATTGTGGAATGGGACAGGATTGACAGACCACTCTCATCCTAAGGTTACTACTTACCACTAAATGATGGAAAGTCAGTGTACAGTGTGGCTAATACAGAGCATCTAATAATGGCAAATGGTGCTGTTTGAGATGTAAACCTAAACATGTCAATGTTAAAGTAGATAATTAGACACACTTTATTATGTACATTGTTGCAACCAGTTTTGCAAACCACCCCCAAAAAAAAAACTTAAACTTAACATAAACAATATTAAAAAACTGTATTTTTGAAGTTATCATGTAATCCTGTGACATACCACTGTGCATTATTTTTTACCCAGACTATGTACATGAAAAAAAAATTAAGTATAAAACTAGGCATTATGAATGCAATTTCGATTTCTATGGCATAGAACATTGGCTTGATTCAGTCCGTGAGCAAGCAAATGCATACAGATCAGGCCTCTCTCCTGCTTCCCCCTGCCCCTGTGATGTGGCGCTGAGTAGCACCAGCGATGAAACACTCCTTTTCTGAAGCAGAACTTTTATGTCAGGTGAAGCCAGACACATCTCATGCCTTGAATAGCTCCTCGTCAATTCCAGGCTTAAAATTTTATGGGAAAGGATACTGTTTGATGCAGTCTACCAACGGTCCATAACAGCAGTCATTTATTGTGCACTGAAAGAGGGAAAGAAATATTACAGCAGGGGGAAGGCGAGAAGCCCATGCACCCATTAACCAGCAGTGGGCACGGGAGGAAAAAAAGGGAGGGAAAAAATAAAGGAAAACTCCAGATGAGCCAAACTGACATGCCTATTTATACATAATCATGTGACTTATTAACAATTATAGACTTAATACTTATTGTGTACTACACCCAACTAGGACCATATAAAATGCTCAATCTAATCAAACCATCCACCCTACACAACGTAAACTAATCAAATGATCCGTGAGAATGGTTTCAAAAATTATTTTGTCATTTCTAACAAACCATTTGACCAGGTTATGCAACTAAAATGATCTATTTTCCACCAGATATGAAGTTAAATTAAAAAAAAAAATAAATGAAACACAAAAATGAATGCACCTTTCCAACTTCCAGGTGTTACACATTTCTGAGTTGTGTTACAAAAATATCAGCTAAAGAGGGAAATGGGTTGAATTACCTGGTAGACATGATTAGCAAGGTTGTGGTCTGGAATTAAAGATGGCTCTCGCAGCATGCTGTTTATGACTTGTTTGGTAGCTGGAAGACAAGAGCAAATTAATAGTAAACAACTTACTGGCACACAGCACGCCAAGCATTGTGACTTTGAGCACATTCATATATGAGGTGTTTACTTCTCATACACAACTTTTCATTTAATAAAATCTGTGAAATTATGACCCCAAAAAGGTCTATTTAATTGTGAACTGTTCGATACAAACAAGCTATTAAAATTTTACATTGTGATTCCATATTCATCGGTATACTTGGTTTCCTTCACAAAAGCATGTCTCCCCTGTGCAGTCTACTTGTTATAAAATGCATATGCATCTACACTGAGATTTTTTAAATCAGTGAACCTTTCATGTAGGTTAATTCCCCAAAGCAGCCACAAGGAAATTCCTTGCAAAATCTTTCTGAAACAGATTCACTGTGTGACAAAATGGTCAAAGCACATGGTTTTAATGATTATGCACACGCAAACACAGTAGATTCCGTGCATTTGCTGACAATCTCAAGCGTTCTCATTCATATTTTAATCATTATAGAACCCAAAAAGTCAAAGACATACCTGTGAATCTGCCTGAATTAAACCTTTGAGAGCAGCCTAATTTCAGGATTTACAAGCAAGAAGAAAGCGCAAAAGACGAGAGCAAAAAAAAAAAAAAAAAAAATCACATTGCGGAAAATGAGCCCCACTTTAAGGCCAGTGATTCTCGCAAAGCTGCTTTTACAGGCGCTGACTTACAGTACTACATTAGCTTCTATTAAACACAGACCTTTATTATGACAAGATCCTTGTTAAAACATATAAAATGCTCAGGCCCCTCTTCCACTCTCAATGGTGCTGTTCCTCAGGTCTCGTATCAAACTGCTGGCAGAGATATAACAAATATGGCCCTGTGATCCCTTGTCTATTCTTACCACTGCTAAATGAGGAAATGAGAAAGGGGTAGACGGAGAACAAAGCACCGTCAGCAGTCTTCTCCTCTCTTCCCTTTCTTCTCCTCAGAGCTGGAAGGCACACTCAGTGCTTTATTTCTTTGCTCATTTTTCTCTGAGATTGGTACCTTCACACGCAGATCTATACCGCGCTCCCGAGCAGCAATGAAGAAAGAGGGTTATATTTTCCCCTTGAGTTAGGACACCTCATGACAAATGATAATAGATAATCAATAAACTGGGAAATATGAGGCAGCAAACTTTATGAAGCCAGGAGACATATTACTCCTGAACAACACTCGTTTCCCTTAACAAAGTCACTACTCGACTCTGCCTAATAATCTGAAGGAAAATCAAAGGACCCGCAACCACATCAGCAATATTGGCAACTTATTCCACTTTAATGGCATTTTGATTGATTTTTTTCTCCTAATGGTAGTTTTATAGATTTGACGCTGCTTCTGCAAAACAGTGGCTTGTAATAAACCTCCCAGAAGGCAAACAGCCACCATTAAAGCTCTTGTCTTACTAGGGCTCATAATTGGAGGTTGACCACCACTGCATTTCAGTTGTCTGCACACACACACACACACACATATAATATAAATGTATATTTTGTTCCACCAAACATAAAATGTTACCAAAAAGATAATTATTTATATTACACAGACACACACACACATCAATGAAAGACACATACATATATGCAAAAGTATATTTTGTGAAGTAGCAAAACCACAATTAATTATATTTCTTGCTAATCTATTTCTGCTATAAAAGGGTATTTGCTAAAAACCACAAAATATCCTAAAAATGACCAAAAGTGAATCTAAACCTTTGTGACCCAGTCTCAAAAAAATGGTACATAGTGTGTTTCGCAAAGAATGCATTTAATGTACAGTGCCATTCAACAGCTTGTAACAAAGCTCCATTGCTAATGTGCACGGTAAAATAACTGCCAAGGCTTTTAGGCAAATAAGGTGAAACTATTTTGTCCTCAAAAAGATGCTATTTTCCCAGATGACGACACCACCATACATACTACTTCAAGAGCAGTTTCATGAACACCAGGATACCAAAAACTTTCTCGCGCCTCCCCAATAACAAGATCTGCACATCACTGAACCCACATGGATGTGCTATAATACAGTTTTCAGAGTCGATTTCCAACTCCGTCATCACTCAAAGACACTTGCCTCGTGAAGAACGGTCCAAAAACCAAGTACAAACTCTTCAAAACTTGTATAACAGCTTGTGAAGAACCGAGTCCATTTTGAAGTCAACTCCTCCTGGGTAATAAGTTGAGTAATTTGGTGTTTCCATTATTTTGTCTACCCTTTGTATATGTCTGTGCATATACTCTGTGTGTATGTATAGACAAACATGGAAATGTTTTTTCTGTATATGTGCATGTGAGATCACACCTATATATATATGCACACAAAGAATATGTGTGTATTCATAATTTTAACACAAGATTGCTAAACTGTTTATTATAAATATCTTTATTTCATTTTTTTGTTTTTGTGGGGTGGGGGGTGGTATTGGTGTTAAAATTGTAGAGGCTGACCTTGGCGCTGACATTGTGACGTTTCAGTAAAGCATTGACCTGATGAAAATGGAGACCCAGCCGCTAATAAATCAGGCGGGTTTAAAATGAGTTTACCCTAATGCTCATTCATCACGGCCATAATGCCATTTGCAGCCCGGGATTCGCCGCCGTGCGCAAACACTGCAGTAAATAATAACAGGCCCAACATCCCCGCATCATTGCAGCCTCTAACATCAGCATACATTTATTAAAGACACCCTGCCATACAGCATGCAATAATCCCCCGCAGGCTGTATCGCAGTTTAACACAACACAATGCTGTAAATATACACTAAATTTATTATAATTGTCTCACATTGGCATAAATTCTGACCAGAGGTATCCTTATCTAAAAACAGCAGAGAAGGATTGTAGTATTAAACACTCAGTC
>CM040749.1:13203986-13208986 GCA_022829145.1 Albula goreensis | reverse complement strand
TGAGGCCTATCCTGTGTTCATTCCACTGTCAGACACAAAGGTAAACATTGTGTGAATAGTGTGTGTATGTTCTGTGTTTGTATATGTGTGTGCTGCACGGGTGGGGGTGGGGGTGGGGGTGAGTAGGGGTGGTCATAAAAATGCAGGAAATCAAACTGTCTTCATTCCCCCAATTTGACTTTTTCTTTAAAATGTAAGGCTAGGCAAATATTTATGAGGCAGTGGTTACACTCCTCCTTGGTAGAATGGGAGAAAAGTGATAGACTGAGACAATTATTGTACTGTTCATGATTCACTTTGAACATCACATTGAATATTACTCATAAATCTTTTACAAGACTGTTCTGTTAGCACACTTAACAGCCTGTTTTAATCACACTGTTGACACAGCGAAAATAACAAACTGTGTTTTTCTTTATTTTCCTATGGTAAATTACCACAGGTCCTTCTTTAGCAAACCCAATATATCCATCCTGTCCATTTCTGATGCTACAAACATTACAGTACTATCATAAGTAATTTGCAATAATAAATGACTGAAGTCCACAAAGGTTATTAATCTTCTACTGTATGATGTACTGTCCATAATTTAGCTGTTACTTTAAATCTTTCAATGTTTTTTTTAAATGATAGCAAATAGTGCATTGATGATTATTTTTATTATGTATTATACATTTTTATATTTTTTTCAAAACACGCACACACCAGAAATGACACCAAAATGAATCCCCACCCACAAGAATTTGACATTTGAGAAAGGGTCTGTTTATCATCCCACTGAGAGGATTCCCATTTTTACCCACTTTCCTCAAAATTCCATTTACACTGAGAAGCAGAATGAGAAAAGGTAAAATAAGGGGTTACAAATAACACTGATGAAATGAAATAGCATTGATCTAAACAGCAGTTAACTGGTGGGTGGTCTTCAGAGTGCTTAATTGTCAGTCAGCTGCCCCAGGTAGCACTGGTGGGTCTGTCTCTCATTAGCTTGGCTGCGCCTGAGTAGGGCTTAGCAGCAACAGAGCATTTATTTCAGTGGTTGCTCTAAGAATTAAGTCAAAGAAAAGCACCGCTACTCACGCACTGCGCCCTCCTGTTCCTCAAGAAACCTCTCTAGGATGAGCCGTGCCATGAGTGAAGGGGAGAAGTCCACCTACGGTGCAACATAAAACAGCATCTCTTTAAGACATTAACCATCATTTTCCTCATTGAAGGCATTTATGTAAATTGTATAACGAACAACGTTTAAAAAAAAAAAAAAAAAAAAAAAAAAGGGTTATTGCTTGCTGAAACAAAGACGGTGAGGAGAATTCATATGAAGGGGAGTAAAATTAAACCACTCCCACACAGTCATTTTGATGAGTGGGAAAACATTTTGAAAACCGGAAAGTGGTTTTACAAGAATGCTGTTGCCAGTTCCTGTAATCCAGTTGACGTCTCCAGAAAAAAAAAAGAAAAAAAAAAGGTTTTAATGGGGCTTAAGTATATTCGCCTTCTTAAACCTTAACCCATCCTTCATCTGGCCATACATTAATTAGCAATCTGTGAGCCATCATCTGCTTTAACCTTTCGACTTTGTTCAAAGAAAATATTTCTTATTATTGTTAAATAAATTGGTTTAATACGGCCTTCTCTCTTTAAGAAAAAAAAATGGTTTGGCTTCCCCCATCTTCTTTTGTGGAGAAGGTGAGTGGGTGTTTTGGTGGACAGGGGTTCAATTAGGAAGCCAGCTGTGCTGTAGTGTCCATGGTGAATGGACCACTGTAGTTTGTTTTCATAAAGGACTTGTCTGGTGCAAGCCTGCCACTTACTCATACCAACTGGTCTCCATGTTTAAATGTCTTGAGATTCTCACAAAAGAACTCCAGTTGTTTAATTCAAGTCTTATAATGCATTTATCAGCATATCTATAAGTGTGTGTGCGCATGTGCATACTCGTATGTGCATGTTGGACTGGAGAAGGGGACGAGGCTTGGCTCTGTGGTTTTTCTATTGGAAGAATGGCCCGCTCTTTGTGCTTGAAGTGAAAACTAATTCATCTTGATCCAAAAACCATAATGATTATTATGGCTAAAATAATTACATCTACAATGAAAATGTAAAATTACAGTTGTGAATAGTTTAACAAAGAGCGTGACCAAATCTCTCTTATGCATAGGTCAAACAAAGAAACCGACAGCATATTCCAAGCATTACCATATCAGGAAAAACACAATAAAATTGCTTGTGCTTGGGTATATGTAAAATCAATTGCATTATGCAAAACATAATATGCCCGATTGAAAAAAAAATACAATTTTAAAATATGAAAGCATCTAATCATCCAATTTACTCTTTAAGAGATGACCATATTTTTGCATTTGTGATTTTTATTATTATTATTTCGTTATGAAACAGAAAATCTCAAAGCCAGAAAAAAAATCTCTCTTGTTAGCATAATTGGGACCCGAAAGTGAATTTGCCTTCAGCTTATTGCACAATTGTAGCGTTTTATCTCCTCTGTGATCCTTTCTAGTGGAGCTGAAAGCAGAACATGCTCCACACAAAGATTTACCGCCGGTAATATTTGTTAACATCACCATAATTCTGCATACAGAACATAGCCTTGGAAGACCAAAGATGTCTATAATTATTATGAGTAAAAGACAGTCTTTATCTTCATTAAAGAGCATGCACTTTCTTTGTCTGAGAATCCTTTCCTCTGTAACCTGCAGGTCTTTTTACAATGCAGGATTCATCCTCTTTGGATACCATTAAAATCCAAGAGTAAAAGGATCGGTGCATTCTACCCACATCACAGCTGACACATGAAAAATTGTGAAATTACTGAGGGTAGTCCAGCCTGAATAAGGACCACCTGATTAGTTCAGGTACTTGCGTCTCCCTAATTTTCATATTAATCATGCGTCCATCTCTCTCCAAAACCAGATCATCATGCTTTGTGTCAAAATTTAACATGTAAGTAAAATTTATAGGCCCTCAAATCCCTCCTGAAAATAATTATGGCAGGAGAAAACTAAGTCTTGGTTTTTATTATCCCTAATGCAAATGAAATGTAAATCACAGCATTTCATTGCTTTTCACCTTTAACGCAGCTACTATTAACATCCAGCAAATGTATTTCTGACCTTCATAAAAAGAGAGCAGAATTTCAACTGGAGGGGAAAAACATTTAAAATTCCTTTTAGGTAAAACATCAATATGCAGTGGAGGATTTTAAAAAGTATTATATTTCTCATCAATTTTTACAGTTTTCCCCTGTTGGAAATATATTATCTCATAAAGTGCCACAACTACATCAATTAACGGTCGGAGGAATCATGAGTGCTTTGTTTAAATGTTAAGTAGCATATTAAAATGACAGTTAAATGGTTCATAGACAGTAATCTTCAGTATGATTTTAATTATTTGAGGAAAATAAATTGCATGTCAATTGAATGGATAAAAAATATGGCAGTTAGCTTCAAGGTGTCACTGAAGCAAACAGGTCATTTTTTTTGTTTTTATAAAATATGCATATCTACATACATATTTTCAGTTAAAATACAATGTAATGTATCTTTACTAATACTCAGAACTACAATATGCAGTATCAGACTGTGGAGCCATCTGAGTTAATCTGATCTGGTTATAATCACCTGTATAATACACACTCTTCTAGCTCAACGTTATTTGGACAATTCAGCTCAATAAATCTAGCCCCAAATGAATTTGCATCTACCCTTTTCCTCCATTCATTATTTCACTCGATTTCAATGGGTAAAAATATTGTATTTAAGTAAGTAATTTTCTATGCAAGCCTGTGGCATAAAAAAAAAAAAAAAAAAAAATCACGTGCAGTAATTTGGGACACCCAGCAAAGGCATATTGAGTAGGTGCACCTGTATTTTCAACCTGACAAACACAACATGATAAAATATAACAATAATGCAGCCATTAAAACCTTGATTTAATATATTCACTCATTTTAAGTACAACTGTGAATACCAATCCGAGGTGGCTCACCCTTTAATACATGGCGTTTCAGGGCTTTTGGGCCCCTTCACTACCCATTAAACCTTGTGAGTAGCCCAATGTTAATTGCTAATTTGCTGACTTGCTGCAATGCACAAGAGATGCTGGCTGGGGTAAGCCCATTCATTCTTGTTAATGTGATATGTAGAAACTCGCCCGCTGCAACACTTTAATGCTCACAGCGCCGAGCCATTTTTAATACAAACACTCACTTTCCCTCCCCCTCCCTACCACTCGCCACCGGAACCTAACATTAAAACAGGTTATATACTCTGGGGGGTTGGCCTGATGGGCATCTATGTAATGCTGAACCACTTCTACAGAGCTAAATATTTTACAGTGTACAAGTGGAGGGAATACAGTGGAGACTTAACACCATTACACACCAGTTTCATATTGTTCTCCAGCTCCCGCAAAATAGTGAAATAAACACAAATATAAATATCAAGCTATATGTTCTAACTGCATGATTGTACACAAATAAAATAAAATAACATAATAATTCAAGTAGTTTTGTACATTCAACAGCATTGGTTTACATTTATTTCTGTGCAATTTATAAAAGTTTACACATATGACCGACATTATCAAACCAAAATTAGCAATCATTTTTTCATTATCGAAATTGTCAGTTGCACCTTGAGTGCTAGTATCTTACAGGTTTTAAATGACAATTATGATAATGGAACAAAAAAGCATTTTATCTGCTTCAAATGGATGAAGACTAATTATATTAAATGATTGGTTAATAGGTGGGACTATTTGTCCAATTTTCATAAGTACTAACAGGCAGGAAAACAATTTAAAACATCCAATGCGACTATCGTTTCAGGGTTTTTGAGGCTAATTATGTTTGTACCCAAATCTGCAGCAGACTTGTCTCACTTCAATGGACATCAGAAAGCAAGAAAGATGGGGGAAAAAGAGAAGAATAAGGAACCCATTACCTCACTGGCCAAGTCCAACAAGACTGGGGAAGAAGGATG
>CM040749.1:13036486-13201486 GCA_022829145.1 Albula goreensis | reverse complement strand
ACCAGCCTACAGGTATACACCACTGCTGTACCCATTGTCTCTAATGGGTTTGAATTCCATAATACTACACTCGTCTGACTGTTAGATGCAGTGGATGTTTGAAGTGAGTCCTTTAAGTTTACTATGCAAATATCATATTACTTGGAATAAACACTGCCAAAAGTATTATTTCATAAGTTTCAAAAATCAATACAAGTGCTATCATCTATTGAAGGACACAGTTAATTCAGCAATGTCTATTTTAGGAGTAATAGCATTTTCAAACATGGAACTTTAACCATGCTTTAACAATGTCCAACTCAAGGACCATTCCATTCGCTACATTAAAAAAGGCAACTCTAGCAAGTATAATAGGCATACATACTATACTGGTTGCATTTTAAAATACTAATTAATTAAATCACACACATATTGAGGGCCTATATTAGCTTTCTTGTATTTATTTTGGGTAATGTGGTACATTTATATGTATCTGCACTGACATATTAAACATTATGCCACAGTC
Organism: Albula goreensis; assembly: GCA_022829145.1. Lineage (NCBI taxonomy): Eukaryota > Metazoa > Chordata > Actinopteri > Albuliformes > Albulidae > Albula > Albula goreensis. The sequence continues at coordinate 13,200,981 of CM040749.1, read as the reverse complement.
AATGTAACAGGACAGCCATTTAAAATACAGAGACTAGTTTTAAAAAACAGTATAAGCTCAACTGGCAGCAAAGCCGCACTAACTGCAAGGCCCTTCTAGTGTTTCAACATAAACAGCCCTACCTCCAATGTCATGGTGTGACTAAGGCCATCACATCGGTTACAATCAACCACCAGAGCCAAAGAGACAGGGTTGAAAAACATCATGCATGTCTCAAGAAATTTTTCTCTGAAACAACATGGCTGCCACCGCATTAATTTACAATGATATATATGGGCCAAAGGGTCACAGCAATTAAGCAAGCCATTTAACGGTCAACTGTCACCATGTGAGCACTGGGGGGAAAAAGAAAAAAGATCTTATACACTTCAATCTCGCACCTGAGCATTTCAACAACATTACCGTTATATCTTAATTTCAGACCACCACCTTTTTCAAAGACAGACATCTGTTCCTTTTTAAAATGGATTACTCGTATAATGATCATGATTACTATTTAATTGCTCATACTTTGCTCTGTTAAGTTAAAAGGGACATAAACTGCACTTAATACCTGTGAAAACATACCCTTTTCAATAGCAGCGTATGAATCTATGTCTTTCAACTTTCCACTCGCACTCATAACTTTTTTTTTTTTTTTTTTTTTTTTTTTTTAAAAGAGGTGGTTAAAATAGAATTCAAAAATCGATATAATTAAGTGACAAAATATAAAGCAATTTTACAGAGGAGAAAGAAGTAGCTCCACAACTGGACACAACCCAAGGGTTGTCATAGTTTTATAGGGTATGTCAAGGTTTTACACCACGGTAGTATCATATAATGTCCTTTTCCATTGAATAGACATTAACAGTAAGTTATTGCAGGCTTTACATTAATGTATATTCAACCTGTGCTCTCTAGGGTGCACTATGTTCAATTCATGCTAAAATATGGAGCAATGCACAGCGCCCTACAATGACAGTCTGATCTCCCAGAAGCTCACATGGTAGTATTACATATGAAACATTTTCACTCACAGTACAGCTTTATAGTATGTGGGTTTTCAGGCTTTTCAAGATAATCCACAAATGAATGTAAAACACTCCATCCCACTGCATCTGCAAAGCACATCTTAACTGAATTCAAATACCATTTTCCAATTTAAAACAGTCCACACACCCATACCAATAATGCAGGCTAGTTTAAGCAATCTTATTTTTGGTATGAAGAACAGGACAAAACATATAATGACATTTGTTTACCATACGATTTACAGTTAATTTTGTGCAATTATAAGAAAATGTGACTGTCATTCATGTAGCAATTCTCCTCGAATAATAAAAATAAACATAAGCAAGAGAGGGAAAAATACTCGGGTTTATCATCCATCTCATTCTTCCTTCCCTTATCTAGGATCAAATTCCTTGCTTTGCTGTGCCTAGTCAATTACAATACCTGCTACCTAAACTGACCTGCCCCCTGATTGGATCTGCAAATACCCAGGCAGATAAACCCTTGTTATTTCACGCCCTGCTAAGTAAATAGAGGTTGCAGTCATCTCTTCCCCCATCTCCCCCCAAAGGTTTTACAGGACCTGATGAGGCTCATGAGGTGAACAGTGCATCCCTTTTATTCCCCTGATACAGCGATATCCGGCAAATAAAAGGGACGTCCCTGAGATTTTCTTTTTTCTGTCAAAGCGATCATATGGGTGTTAACCCTTTCAATCTGTGTTATAGGAGGCCAAAATGACATACAACCATAAGCACAGCTATTCTCAAACTCACCTACGAAGGGGTAACGCAAGACACAAGCGACAGTTCATCAAAGATATGATTATAAGAGCACAGGAAAAAAAAAATTGGCATGATGAGACATTTAGCGTAGCTCACTGTGAAATACAAAAACAGCATATGACATTAAGAATCTAAAAAAGCCTATGAAAAACTGAAAGGCAATTAGAGATTGTTTAAAGTGTTTTAAAAATTATACAAAAACATTTGACTATGTAAAACATATTTGTATACTGGTATCTTCATTCAACACTTTAAAATGAGAAATGTGTGAACAGTACCATATTACAACATGGTGTGATGCCTTATCCATATGTTGAAAATAATCTTCTAAAACTAGAGGGTTAGTAAAACACAAAAGTGTTCTATTCTTGATGAGCAAGGAACACCCCTCAAACAACTCACCTATAAAGTAATTCAAACTTTAATTTCATCACTCAGTACTGACTCCTTTAGTTATCTGGTGCATGAAGTCTGTGGCAGCTACACATCGGCTGCAGTAGCTGGGGTAGATTTCCTAAATTGAGTGGTGGGAAAAGCCTACAGTTGAAAGTGGATATTCAAAGTTTATCAGAAAAATGCTTAAAATGGCCATGTACTGAAAAACGGATGTAGTGTTGTGAAATCAGATGGATGAATGAAGGCATGAAAAGATGGCAAAAATGTTTATACAACTACTATCAGAGAATAGAAAAAGGAATTCTTGAAAAAGAGCAAATAATGCATGGAGAATATTTACAACAATACTTAAGCTGAAAATTACCAATAAAGTATTAAGGACATTTTTCATTAAAAGATATCTGTCCATCTGAGACAATTATTCAATTCAAAACTGTACAGTGATTCAAACCCACACTTCAGACCAGATGATCATGACTAAAAACAATTCATAGAGAAACTAATTTGTCAATATGCCGGTTTAAATGTTAATCACTCCTTTCAGTAAAATTGTGGCAGAGGAACAGTCCAAGCACTCCTGTAAAATACAATAGATAGAGTGCACAACCAAGTGACCGGCTCCTGAAATAAAAATTGGCAGTAAACTGACCCCAACATCTGGTGTAAGCTTAGCTACTTCAGTTAGCCAATTAATACATAACATTCAGATTAGCAATAAACATTTTGACATTTTTAACTACCTCATCAGTCTGTTTACCACAGCCTTAAATGAGCATTATGTGGTAAATAGTAGGCCTACAGCCTATACTGAATTCTGTATTGTTAACAAACACTTAAGACTGAATTAGGCATTGCAAGCAACAGCACTGCCATGTAACCACGGTGTCATATTCTGTGACACCCTTGGGGGCCATAAAAGTACTGCTATATTTTACCATTTGGACATTATTACCCTTTCAATTCGGTTCACGAAGAAGAGTGAAGTATGATTTTATTTCATATAATAAATGCATTATAAACAAATATTTTTTATGTTCAAGACTTAGAACTGACAACAAGCTCAAATTCCACATACCAGATCAGCTTAACAGCATTTATAACACTGTAGGAGACTAGATCACTAACTAATTGCATGTCTGTGCCTTTCAGAGATATTTACAGGCTATTATTTTAAAAATCTCCTATTTACAAATAATTAATTATAAAAAATAGCAGTAATTTACCTAATGAAAGCCACCTGGCTAATGACATGCGAATCATATGCTGCAAAAGTACTTAGCATTTGCAGGAGTTATATGTAGAAAGTGGTGCGTAACTAGGCTCTTCAGGGCATCGAGCTAACTGAGGCATATCAAATTTTTACTAATGACTTTGAAGGGGTTTCAAAGAATGAAGTTATAACGTCAGCATTTTGATAGCAGCGGCTTATCGAGGTCAAGATGAGCTAAGACAGGCTCACAACCGTAATGTTTAGAATATACAGCGCTCCCCACTACAAAACAATGGTTCTAGTATTTAACTTTTAAGTGGTGTAAAGACAATAACATGAGCATGAAATACTGTTCTTCTTATGGAAGGAGAGGAGAGAATACATTGGTTGTATCAAACATCTCCCCTGAAAGAGTGTCTTGACCACAATAAAAGGAATATATCTGTACTCAATGTAATTCGGTAAAACAGTCGTCATATGCAAATCTGTCTAATTATACATGCTGATAAGAGAAGCCCAACATCTGTTTCCCCACCACATTCGAACAAACCAAACAAAAAAAAAATCATAGGGTGCTTAATGCACAATTTTAATGTATTTTGACAAACCAAAAATAAACATGCTGCACTGAGTGGCACAGTAAAATAAAATACATTTTGCAAAAACATGTATATACTTTGTTTTTATTTATTATTTTCTTTTAACAACTAAAATGTGCACATGCAAGAAAATACAGATGATGAATGAAATCTGTACCCTACCATGTAAATGATAATGTGGGTTTTGATGCTTAGAAATTACAAATCATCAACAAAAGAGTGCTGCAATCCATGCTTTTGTCTCTCGTCAAACAAGAAGCATGATAATTCAACCATAATTAAGAGTTTAACACAGACATTTTGGTGAAAGTCAAAGAGATTATGCAGGCTGTACAAAAATCACAGAAATGCAAACATGTAATGCGGTTTCACACAATTCAGGGTACATCAAGAAAGAATTTAAATAAAAATGCAACACATAATTTTAAAGTATCAGAAAAAATCGATTCGACATTCAGCTGAAGATCAAAGCTCTCCATTTCCCAAGAACAGCACTGGCACCTGTCCTATTTTGTTAACTTGATTCTCTCTTGAAATGACGATATTTAGCTTGTGAATAAATGTGGTTTCTGTTTGTAACATAAACAAAACTTTTTAAAATGTCTTTTGTTTAAAGTAATCCATAAAGTGTTAGGCTGACTAAAAAAAACCACCATCTTGCAGTATTTTATGATTGGCAACCACTGGGAAGGACTACTCCCCATGAGCAGCTCAATGAAACTTTAAGCAGGACACCCTGTCTACAGTCTTGCAGTAGCGCTAACAAAGGAGGACCGAGAACAGTGCACAGTTTGTGTTTGTGCAGAAAAGAAAAAAAAAATACCATCTTCACCATTATTATATTTTAAATCAGTTTGTTTGAGATTCCAAGTCAAAGTTTGAGCTTTATCAAAAATGCTAAAACTGGCATAATCCATGACGTCTGTGGCAAAATCCACGCCTTAATTATAATCCATTATGAGAGGTGTGGAGGCTTGCCCCTGTCTGTGACAAAACATGTTACTGTTATTACGGCTCAAGTTGCTATTGTTATAATATAACTATCATTGCGTCTCTGCAAATGTTCAGGGGAAATTTAAACTGAGGCTTCAATTATCCATCTCAGAACAAATGTCCTCTGGTCTGGCAAGAAAATACATTGCACTGACCAAATCCTTTCTCCCTCTAGCATGTCTATGGCACTTGTACCATTCTGGGCAATTTGTTCCATTCTCCTTCTGCAATTGATTCCAGTATGCAAACAGTTCCTCAGGCTACAGGCTCCAACATAGCTGTCCAACTGTACTGCTTGCTCCAATCCATGGCTATTTTCTTCCATTTGTACGGATACATTCTTTCATTTTTTTTTTTTTTTTTTTAAAGTTTATTAGAAATGTTTTCATTGGACATTTATTTTAATTTAGTGTGTGGCATTTATCATTTCATGCCTTTCTATTTAAAAAAAAATATACTGTGCATGGTATACGATGACGAGGAGAACTACAAAAATCATGAGTCTTTCACCATGCATTGCATGATGGGTATGTATGCAGGTACGAAAACTATTCAGAATAAACTTAATGTGTGAGGAAATGTGCAGTGTTGTTTGCCATTGTATGTTAGTGACACTAATTCTGTGGCAGCTGCCATTTTGAAGCTCCTAAAAATCCTCAGCAGCAGCTACGGTTTGTATGATGTAGCTTTCAATGCTGAATCCCAAAAATCTTTAGAAAACATGGTTTTGATTTAGTTGGTAAAGTAGTTAATTACATTGGGTTTTCAGGTAATTATTCAGGAGTTCAGCCTCATGGAAGTTGCAAACCAAGACTCACTCTCTTCCTCCATTTCTGAATTTCCAACCCACAGAAAGCGTTCCAGCTCTGTGATTAGTCTTCCTGCATCCCAGACTGTGCACAGCGCAGCTCGCCCACAACTCCACCTGCCAACTCTTGCTTTTGTTTCAGCCACAAGCCAAGGAAGTGTGGTCACTGGGGATGGTGGCTCTCCACATGAGTGCACCACGCTGCCTGCATGCGAACCACACCAGAGACTGGCTCGTGCCATCGATGAAACCTTCAATACATTGTTTAAACTACATTGTATGGGTTCTGAATTTAATCTTTTACAAGAAAAGTGTTTTTACAAGGAACCAGCTTCTCCTGTTTTCTTCTTAAAGTTATGACTTACTTTTGTGGTGTGTGCAAATGCACAGTACTTTAAAGACCATGATTCTTTTATCTTTAAATATATTCTGAACGATATAGTACAAACTCAGTAGCTGTGTATTTTTGTTTTTATAAACAAAATGTAGCCATTTTTTTGAATGAAATTAATTTAAGCCACTGAAATCCTAGAACAGCAGGGTAAGTACTATTCTTAGTATTATTTTGGTGCCATTTTTGAGTCATGACAACGTCTTCTCAAAACCAAGCAGACTGCCAACAAAGTATTGGAATTGGACAATAGCCATTCCTTTCTCTATGGAAAAACTAAGTTGTTTCCAGACCAGACAAGTTTCAGCACTCTCTCTGTTTGCCTCTGGATTCACATCTGGATAACAAAGCCTGCAGAACCAAATGGTTCTTTATGAGCCGTGAGAGAAAGAACATCTACAGATTACGAAACTACCGCCAAAGTAAGACCATCGGAAGTAAATCATTCAATGCTGTGATGCGTACTTGAACTACTGTGACTTAGCAGAAGGTGGAAAAATAACTGTTTTAAAAAGTCCTGCCAAGATAAAGGGACCTGCAAGCTATCCAATGCGTTCCTTTGACAAATGTTCTTATGCAAGTTAACAAAGATGTAGGCTAGAAACAGAGCCCTTTAAAACAAATACTAAACATGTCAATTTTCTTTTGTCTTGAAACAATGGACAATCCATAAGCAGAATGGTGCAAAGACAAGCACAAACACAGAGTAGAGATGCAAATGAAAATAATAAAATTCCAACAAAAACATTCAACATTACTGTGGCAAAGTCTATCACAGTTTATCATGTATACTGTATGGTATATCACTGTGATTATCATGTACAGCTTCATTGATCCACTACACGTTGTGAGAACATTTTGCTAAACTCCCTATAAACTCAGAGCAGATAATCCTTTCTTTCATTAGCATTAGCACACCACCATGATCATCATCATCATCATCATGACAAAATTGAGCATTGTGTTCTTCTCAGGCAACATCATATATACTATATGATTAATAAACTACCCCATCTCATGTCTGTAATGAGAAAAACATCAAGACATGGTGATTTTCTGATTCAGAAGCTTGCAACAAGGCTATAATGCTTATGGGTTTATGGCCAATTCATCTATCCTACATGTATTTACATCAAGCAGTGTGCACCAACATATAATCATTAACATCATCTAACAAATCTGTATTTTAGACCACACATACGACAAATTGAAAAGAATATATTTCCACAACCAAACAACTTTTTCTCTCAGTTTTCATAAATTATTATTACAAACCTCAATCCTAAATTCAACCTTTATCTTCTTAATCTTTCTTATGGAATTTGAAATTTTTAGGAGCATTCACTATCTAAATTTAAGCAATTATATTACATCTAAAGGGGGTGAACTGCAGACAAACTGTAGCTGGGGAAAAAATCCAATTTGCTTCCTTTTCTCTGTGAAATGCAGCTTTTCTAGCATAAGATTACCAAAGTTGGTTAACAGATAATACAGCATCCACGGTTTAACTGGCATGTAATATGAAATAAACACCAGAACCGCAATAAATAATCAATGAGTGGTCCCCCTTTTTATACCCAGTTTGAATATTACCATTAAAAACAAAGTGTCTGCTGCCAACTAATCAGCATATCAATGGCACATGCCACAACAGGCCGGGTCTGGTTTACTCCACAGATCATGGTAGATAAACCCCAAATAACAGAGAAATTAACAAATGCTTGACATTTGCTCAACATCCATTATTCTGACACTTCTTCTGAATTTCAAAGGCATGAGCGCATGCTTAATCAACATTCATATTCCCCAGTGAGCCACAGGCACCATATTGCACCCCGCCTCAACGCTGATGAAAACTGCACATTAGAGCCATTTCAAAAATGTTCAGGGACTCTGTGCTGGGGACACAGGGGCCGATAGCTCTTACTTTTCCTTTTCCTCACATCGAAAACAAAAGCATCTGCCTCACCCCCCGCCAACTACATCCCCTATACCCCACCCGCCTCTGTTCAGAAGACATATGCAAAATGAACTGAATGGCATTTTAAAGAGGGAGTAATCATTACATCCAAATTCATTCATGGGGCTCGCAAAGGCCAAAGAGGCCTCTCCGGGGACAAAGACCTGCGGGACTTCAGTCCCCACTGCACTGGGAGCCAGGCAGTCTCAGAGAGCAGACAATTTCCAATTCTAATGTCCGAAGCTATGGGACTTATGTCACATCCTACTGCACTGGCTGCACCCATTCTGTTCTCATTGTAGCGGGCACAGACACTAGGCAGGACACTACTGCTAGGCAGGAGGCGCAGTATATTTGCATGTTATTCAATTGTGAAAGGGTAAAAGTGACAGCACTGTGTCGAATTCTTTTCCCTTCAGAACAGCGTGGCTCTGTAGGAGAGGCATGGCTGACAGATGACTCCCCAACATCTGTGTTACGCGGGCGTTACAGATGAGAGACCGCGCATCCCCTGTCACACTCACAAATAAGTAGATGGACAGACATTTGATGGAAATTTGCTTTAAATTACTAATCAAAATTCTCCCCATGCCTCCCTTAGAAAAGAACATATCCTCTAAAAAAAGAATCCAGGAAAATAACAAATAGTTTGAGAATGCATATGTACACAGGGTGACTTTATTGTAAAATATTAAGAGACATTTTGTACTGATATCCTTTATTTTGTATCAATATTGTACACAGAAATAAAAATTAAAGGGAACTCTATCTGTAAATGAAAATATGACAGATTTTACCAAATGAATAAACTAAAAAGATTATTCAAACGTTTTCGTGCAATTCAAAAACTTTCAAAGAGGAAAAAAAGACAATCTTCCAGTTTCCCAGTCTGGTAAGAGGAAGTTAAATGCAAAAATTTAAATACAACATGTACAGCTACATACAGCAAATTAAATAATCATACTCCACACAAATAAGGTTTTTACCTCAGTGGAAGTCCCAACATTATGTTCATTTGTATAGTTGAGTAGATCACACTTTTTAGTCGAATGTACTGGCTGATCAAAAAAAGCATGGGTGCTTGGTATACAGACAAAATGGCAAAAACAATTCTCTACCAAATTAAGGATGACATGCATATGCATTTACAGCTCAAGCCAAAATAAAATGTACCACCCCCCACCCCACCAACAACCACCACCAGCAACCCCCCCCGGCAGTTGAGGCACAGGACAGCCACTGAAACACTTGAGGAGATGGACGGTTTATCTTCGGACACAGTATTTTCTTTCATTAAGTCCACTCAGGCTCGTATTAAAGATGCATTTAATGCAGCAGGGAGGTGGCTGGTGGGCACCGCTGTCTGTGACAGGAGGGTTACTGATGAGCTGCTGTGGGCCGGCCCTCCCAGCAGGACTCCGTGTCTGAGGGCTGATGAAGGACAGTAATACTTTCCCCTGTGTGTGCGAGCCAGCCCCCATGTTCCTCTCCCAAGTATTTACTGAATCGCAGGGCTGCTGCACACAGGCGGGGGGGGGGGGGTTCGGCTGCCGTGCCTCAGCGGATGCTAAGAGATGATGGATGGCCTAGTCGATACGTTATGTCTTGAGAGCCTGATTTCCTGCCATTCCAATCACTAACCCTCCAGAGCCCCCTCAGCTGATTGGACAAGCAGAATAATTTTGCAGGCTGTGAAAACACCGCAGCCGTGCCGTCTGTCAGACCTTCGACAAAATTCTGGATTAGATCTGGCCTTACCAAGTTAGATTATAATAAGGAAATAACATTTGCCGTAAAATATACCAGATCATATCACCATGGTTTACATCAATAATAAATGATTGGTGCAAGTATTTAAAAGCAATGGCAACAATGTTAAATCTGTTTTTCACAAATAAGAAAAAATGATACAAACTGGTACTCATCACTATCCTCATACTCAATGGCAAATATGACAAAATGACTAACTGCACTGAACATTCCTCATAGACTATTTGCAGATTTGTTCAGTTTCAACTACAGCAATATAAACTGTTTCAATTGTTATTATTTTAATTATTATTGTATTTCTATTGCTGATGTATAGCAAGCAAGAATAATCATCAAAATAAGTTATTTTTCCATGTTTTGTGTCTTGTTACAGTGATCAAACAATAAAATCCCTGGAAACCTGGGTTAACTACTAGTATTTCAACTGTGAAAAAAACAATTGTCTAATGCAATAGAGATTTGACTTTTCTCTAGTAATTTATAAAGATGATCTGAGGTAGTCAGAAACAAATAGGCAATATGGTATTAATTTTGTCACTGATGTGACAAATTTTGTAGAAGAGAAGAGGGAGATGTGATAAAATAACTGGGGGTGGGGAGGTTCTGGGATGTTGCAGTGGGACGTTATTTCAGTGTGTAGGTAAGACACGCTTAGCTGATAAGCTATGCTGTAAAATGCTGACTCTAAGAATAGGGAATGTTCAAGGTAGGCTCCTTCCCTTAGGAATACAGTACCTTATTCTAGCAGTGATTAGAGTACAATGGAACCAGGAAGCTCTGAATTCATGCTATGTTTTCAATGACCTCTAGAAGAGTAATATCCTTGTGGCCTTTAGGCATTACAGGTGTTAAATTCAATAATGCCTGATCTTGGCAAATAAAAAGAAATGGAAACTGCACTATTAATCCTCCTTATATTCCTAAATATAAACCTCCCATATTATATGTCTAACCCAACTTACAATTTGAACATAATATGCGCAGATGACTGAACTGGAAAAAAAAATGCAAAACCACCCAATTTCTGAATGCTTCAGAATGCAAATACAATACACATGGAAAGCAACACTTTTCCCCATTTGACAATTGTACTTGCATCTGTCACTTTCTGCATGGAATTTCCATACTGAAATAATTTGAAAACCAACATGTTTATATGTTTCTCCTAAACAGTAACACTTCACAACACACTTCTTATTTAGAAAGGAGAAGGCTTTAGGCTACACACTCATGAAAGCTTTTCAATTGATCATTGGTGTACTTAGTGTACTGGTGTACTTGGAAAAAAATGTATGAGGCCAAAAGCCAAACACTGGCTCCATTACATTTTAAAACAACTTCATAAATCTGGAGCAAGTAAAATGTTCCAAATATCTCATCTTAGTGGTTTGCTTTGTGCTGTTTGAATGTGCTATACTGTCAGAAAAAAACAGAATTTACCAAAATAATAGAAGCCCACTTACATAATGTGATACATTTGTGTTACTTGTTCCTATATGGACTATTAACCTAAGAATGGTGATTGAGAAGACATTGAAATTCAAGGACCTTATCATTTAAATTGCAGGCTTTCTGACATAGTTCACTTTAAACAAATTGAGTTAACTGTCAATGTTTTGCACTGCAGGCCTTTGGCAGTTCCACACGCATGTACCTAACACATGACATTTTTCCCAACAATTTAAGGAGGACAGATCCTTTTTTTTTGCATAACAGTGGTTGGTTCCGTGTACCTCTTGAAAGTCAATAAAGCATCCTGCACTGGACTTGCTATTTTGTCGCCAGTGATTATCTCAGCCCATTAAGTTTTCCATTTTGATCACCAAAGCCATTTTAATTCTAAGCCTGAAATAACAAATTGAAGATGCCCTCCAGTTGTCGATTTGGTAGAAGGCCCAAACTCTCTAATTGAATTTTTACTGTCCCGCATGATGTTATTTAAGTAGTAGTGATAACAACGACAGCACTTCCTTGGACCTGGTGTTCAAAGTAAGAATCGTATTTGCACTAGTTCCGTTTAATTTTGGTCAAACTACTAAGGTCATTTACCAACAAACCTTCCCCTACGTGTACAGGAGTTTCAATGGGAAGACACCTGGCACAAGGGGGATTCACACATTTGACGACAGGTGAGGAAAAATATCTCCCTCACAGCAACCTTACTTAACATCAACTCTTGCGGGATTGAGGCAATATTAAAAAGCACGTTTACACACAACAGGTGTGCACGAGAATGTTTTGCTTAAAGGTACTTATTGGGTATTTGACAACATGAGATCAACATGAATAGGAGTAGTAAAGTATATCAATCCGTGGTGAAATTCCGTACTAAGACAAATTTCAGTCATAATGAGTCCAAGAAGAAAATATCTTACCTGGGAAATTTGTCCTTCAGCATTTGCATGCACTGGCGCGTGGGTCTCAGCTGTTCCGTAAATTTGGCTATCGTTTTATATTCTGCCCGAGAAAGCTTCATTTTTTCAACTACTTAAACACAGATTTAAAAATGTAAAACTTGCGTTGCTCGAGGTAATAGATCAAATCCTGTAACATAGACTTGCGGGGTTCTTCCAAGCTAGCTGTCTTAGCTGCCGAGTCTGTTTTCTATTTTCCAAATCAGCTCATTTGCAAGCAAACAACTTGGTGACTGTCTGATGTGTTGTGCTTACTTAGCTAACGTTGACGTTCCATGATTCCATCATTCTTTCCTACAGTTTTGCAATAACACTTCTGCGACTGTAAAATGAGACGTTGACGTTAGCAAGCAGAGAAAATGACCACTTTACTGAGGAGTGAAAAAGCACCAGTTGGCTAACGGTAACTAGCTACTGTAAATCGCATCACCCGTTAGAAGCACTAGTTTGAATTTGCAAAAATACCAGACACCACACACTTTTGTAACACGTTTCTCATTTTGGTAGTCATAAAATGTACAACTAATTGCCGGTTACTATTTCCCAAATTTAAATCTCAACAACTATGTTTATGTTGCACCTACATCCGACGGAGAGAAAACAACTTCCTGAATGCTTCCCGCGATAAAGTTGAATCAGTGGCGTCATTAAGAGCGCTTATTTCATTGGACTAAACTACAGAATTTGAGTATGGTAGAAGTGGATAGGCAGAAAAGCCATGAATGCGCACGCACTAAATGGGTCGTATGTAGTCACAAGGCGAGAAAATGGAAGATAAGGGAGCGTGCAAAGTGAAAGATAGGAGAGGCTGTTGCAAGATTGCCATAATGTGTATTTAATTCACATTTCCTGAATACGCCATAAATGTATCAATCTAACTAAAAAAAAGAGGTAGTACGGTCGTCAGTTGTATCCATTGTTGCATTGCTGAAAAATCACAATGTAGTAAGGGAAAAATCTGCAAAATAATTTATTTTCTTGAGGATTTTTTTATTTATTGTTAAACTGCAGAAATCGTGTTCAGTGGCATCCCACGATCTACACTGTATATGCTGTATCAAGTGATCGGTAGCTTCCTAGTTTGTTTTTCTCGTGTTCTTGGCCACAAGGCTCAGTATTTCAGTAAGTATCTGAGTTTAGTGTTGCTATTAAGTAGGAATTTATCCGTTATATAATGCACAATGTTGTAAGGTCTAACTGGTCACACAAACGTCACAGTTTAAAAAAAAAAACTGTTTCAGAACCAGACTTGTGGAATCATCCATGCAGAACTTGGACTTGCACATGAGAATAAATTTAGAACTTACTTGAAATGGGTTACACAGTGGATGACACAATTTAACGTACGCCCCTATGAATAGAAGCATATGAAATGAACCTAAACATTTATAGTGCTTGATATCTAACATGGCAATTAACCAAATCTTCAGCCTATTAGCTGTAGTGGATAATAACCATGTAATAGCTAGTGTATTTTGTAGATAACATTGTTGTAACAATATCTCCTGGAAAGATGATTTTGTGACTGAAGGTGAAAACTAACAAGCTATATGTTTCGATGAGTATCATTGTTTTGTATGCTGTTCAGTTTATGATGATAGCTAAGCTATTGTTGGCTGTGGAAAAATAAGCAAAAAATGTAAACACTGATTAGTTGGTTTTCTTTATTTTTTTTTTTACACTATGAACTTTTGATTGAATATCTAAGTGCAGAGGGTTTCATGCCCCGTCAACAAGAATCTGTACGTGCATCTGTCAAATTGGTAAGAGCTATGCAATTCTTGAACAGTGACTGCCCCCCCAACCTCCTTGCTGCAGTGGCATCAAACAGTGGCATTATTTTCCAACCATTGTCAGACATCAACACCCACCACCCTCCTTAATCCTCTTTAGGAGCTAAAAGATGATTTAAGGGGATTGGAGAGAGTGAGGCAGAGAGCATTGGATGGCACTGCAGACATCATTGCAAGCAGTTTCTTTTAGCTCTCTGACATCAAACCAGTCCCTCTCTGGTTGCCTAAACCTTGGACAGGAGCAAAGTGAAGAGAGTCACCATATTCAGCAGATCAGTGAATGTCCTGATGCAAAGGATACTTTGACACAATTATTAGGCCAGATACATTAGACTGCAGATCCTACCTCTTTGAAATGTATAACATGTCACAGTGATACAGTTATGTGGTGTTATTTCTTGATATGTAATAACAATTTGCTTTTAGCTTTTGAAAGTTTGGCATGTTTTTACCCTTAGTTCCCATTGCTGGAGGATTTCAATTGATTTTCAGATAATCCTAATAAAACTTAAAGAAGCAGGGGAGTTTAAGGCTAGTACAGAACTGGATATGCCTGAAGGGCATCGCTTTTCTGCACTGTCAAAATTAAACAGTAAAAATGTTTTTCATCCTTTATACAGTGAGTGTGTAACATAAATGTATGCAGTGTCTAACTGATTATCTATGTTAATATGTTACTGTCAGTGCTTAGCTTTGCTCATAGATTGCAAATGCGTTCAAAAATGCTCTTTCAAACATGAACGTTCTTTAAGCAGCTCTAAAATACTTCAAATACAGCTTTGTTTTAAAATGTCTCACTGTCGTTTATATGTAAAGTCACTTATCATTTATTTAACAGTATATGTTGAAAGCTAATAAAATTTCAAGTGATAAGTCTTTGTCCCAAGGCTACGTCATTATAAAAACACTACTTCAGATCAATAATTATTACTATTGTGTTGTTATGTAATTATTCTGTAGTGAGTCTTAAAATTGTCTGGGAATTATAGTTTTGTTTCCCTAACAGAATTTGTGTTTTTCAGATCCCCATGTTACTTTAACACAGAAAAGCTGATAAGAAGCATGTTGGATAAGAACTATGTTATTTCACAAAAGTGATCCCAGGTTGAAAATACTGGGTTTGGGATTTGATATTGAATTATTTATTCATGGTTAATTTAACAACATTTAAGCTTTAAATAGATACTTAGATTTTTACAGTAGCAAAGTACAGTATTATAACAAAATGCATAAAATATTTAATTAGGCATGATACGAAATGACAGTACCAAACAGGTCAATATGTAAGAAAGATGCCAGAAAAATTGAGGTCAGAAAGTAGTGAGTGACTGAATAGTATGATTAATAATAAATTATCTATAATTTGAGCCACTTGAATTACCCTAAAGCTTGTAATGCAATCCAAAGCAATCAATGGTCTGTTTACAGAAAAGTACTGATTCAGTTGTACAGTCTCAAGAGTCTAAGTCCATTAGTACAATTTTAGGACATATCCAAGCTGCTGGAACCCAGACCTCTGAGAGGTGATTCCGTAGGTTCTTAGTGCATCCAGCCAATGGTAAGTTATGAGACAGTTGAATCTGAACAAAAAAAAAAACTCTGTGTGACATGTCAGTAGGTCCTGAATGGATGTAGTCCAAAGTAGTTTCCTCTGTGTAAAGTCAGAAACTTGACTGGCCATAAAAAAAGCCCTTAAACACAGAGCCAATCATCGGGCAGGAGGTGCAATTTCAATATCTGTTGAGTCTTCCTGTGAGGTGAATAGACAGAAAAGGCACAAGCAGCAATATCAGAATCCATTGTCTTAAAATGTAATAAAGAAAATATAAACTACTTTAAATATCTAAACAGACACTGAAATACAAATACCAGTGTCTTATTAGTTTTGTACTGTAAGCTATACCATTATTTTATATTCAAACTTTACTTGAATTTGTACTATTAAAATGAATCCAGATAAATGCCAAAAACTTTGTATTCTCTGCTACAGTCATTGCAGTGCATTTATTTTTGCTGAGTGTCTCATATTGTCTAATTTCAATCTGAACATTTTTATTTAAGTCTTATTTGTGCAGTGAAATCCGCGTCAGTATCGTATATTGACAAGGGTGCTCCAAATTTTCCTGTGTGATTCCCAAGTGAGGTTTTTGTATGTGTCCAGCAGACGCATATGGTGTTTTACCATGGCTGAGGAGAGACAGCTCTGAAAAGGATGAGGTGACAGAAAGAGAGGAATTTTTAAGCAGCAGAATTCTTGTGATGCTCCTTGTGACTTTTAGCTAACAGTGAAACACCATCGTAAAGTCGACAAAAGTATGTTACAGTAATGTCTGTTCTAACGTCTCCAAAATTCCAGACATGGTCTGAGCTCCAAAAAATTTGAAGACGGGAAACCAATCAGATGCATATGGGACATGAAGAATCGGCATGTGCTGGTCAGCAGCACTGCAGTCCAAGAGTTGTGCTATTTTGTGGAGTTACTTAAGTGATCCTTACAAAATTCTAGAGGTCAGCGTGATATGCTCCTTGAATATGGTTCTTGAAAGTTCTGAATAGGAGGAAAATGGGCCAAATGTAAAACAGTGTACTTCTCCTCTGTAATTTACATTAAAAGATGGGATCAAGCTTTCTGAAACAATGTGCTGGTTGGGTTCAAGGTTTTGTGAGGCAGATTATTGTAATGAATGTAAAAAGGTGGAGTAAAGAACAACAAAGCAGTTTGCTGGGTAGAAAAGGGTGAGATAAGGGTTTTTGAAACTGTTTGCTGTAATGAATATACAAGGATGCATTCAAGCTTTGTGACAGAGTATACCGGGTAGAAAAGAGTAGTCAGGGTTTAAAAAGTGGTGTACTGCAATAGATCCAAATGGTGAGATCAGGGTTTGTGAAGCACTTTATAATGTAACTGATATAATGGGTAGGATGAGGGTTGTGAAGCGCTTTCATGTAATTGATATAAAGGCTGGGATCAGGATTTGTGAAGCTTTGTGCAGTAATAGCTATTAAAGGGTGGGATCCTAGGCTGTGAAGTGGGGTGCATTAACACTCTGTGTAAACAGGGCAGCAATACATATCGTGCTGTTAACCAGCTGTGAAGCCTACACACAGTGGGAGATGAATTTACAAAGGATCTTTCCCTCTGATATCTGAGAGACGGTACACTGATCCTTGTTCCAGTGCTCTCGGCACACCATTGTAGTGCTAAGTACTACAATGCTAATGGAATTTCTATACATTTATGACCATACAACATTTACATTTTGTTTTGGATTATCAGAAATACTATCTGTGTGCATACAGGCAAAGTGTATTAACAAAGGTGCAGAAGCAGTAGACTCCAGTGGTGAATTCAAATTATTTTGAAGTGATAAATAATAACAGAAATGTGTTTGTATCTTAAAGAAAGAGCTTGATGAATAATTCATTGTATTCAGATGTAAACCCATTTTTTCCATTATATCTATAGGTAAAGCTATGGTGCATGGTATTTGCAGCATCTGTAATATGTTGCATCTGATTTATTCTAGATTATTGTTCTTTCATAACAGACACATTTAGCATCTATCCAAACCTGAATTCTAAAAATGCTTATTATTTACTATATTCAGTTTATTAATTTTGTGAGTTTATGAGTATATATATATGTGTATTTGTCTGATTTATTATTTGATCATATGAGTAGTGATTATCACTGATTAAAATGTGTATTTTTACTGCACTCTTTAATTCTCCCAGTTCATTTCTTGGTTGTGTTTCATGCTGAATCCCTCCATGCAGGGGGTTGCTGAGTTGTGCAGCATACAGTAGGAAAACAGCAATGGATGCACAGCCATGTCTCAAATGGGTTTTTCTGACACATACCTTATATGCAGTTGATTAACCAGTCCCCTCCTCCCCCATACACCAAACTATTCCCTTTCCCATAATATTAATCACCCTGTAATAGGAGAGTCTTGTAATTAATTGCAAGAACCAGTTTCACTGTGGATTTCTTTTAAATAGTATGTATACAGTAAGTGTCATGACTGGTTTACAGGATAGAGTGATTTTCATATCTTCTGGGAGTCTGGGTCTCCAGCCCTGAAAATCTGCGCCTTAATGTGAAGCAAGCCATAACCAGGAAATGCCTGTAGTATTAGCAGGGTATCAGATTCGTACTTTTGGAAACGTCTCACTAACAGCATGGCTGCCCTGCAAATCCTGCATCCATATTTTACCAGGAGAAGACAAGACACATGTGTTTTGCCAAAGCTTTTAAAGCCGTTTCTTTCATTTATTTTATTAGCCTTTAATGAATGTAATTAGAAGGCAAGTAATTAAATGCAATTGTGCTCAGTATGTTTTCCCTGTTGTAAATTGCCCTAAACAACGTGCATGGTGCGAACAAATTTACGGGATTAATAGGGGATAGATAATGTTTTTGGATTGTATTTCACACTAAACGGCTGCACGGAGAAACAAAGACTGTGGCACAACCTCATTAATCTTAGTCAACTGGCAGCACTCGTGCAATTTGCATGACTGAGGCAGTGGCACATGCAGCAGTTAGGCCAGAGTTCTGGATCCCTCCAATTTCTCCTCCCGTTAACGTCACGTCAATCATGGATAACCCAGTAATACCCTCTCAGTGGAAAGGAAAGGGCACCCCCCTCAAATCACTGATTTCGGCTTAGCACTAATTACACTCACATAAGCAAGTGTTTTATTTTATCTTTTTTTACTTTTTAAAATTCTTTTTTATCTTTGTTGTGTTATTGAGTAGTATTTATGTTACAATGCATGTACATGCTGTATTTGTCAATTTCACCATCGCTGGAGATGACTTCCAGAAAACAGCTATTCTTTAATGGTATTCCATTCCTATAAGCGTCTGTTGTCATGTGCAAAATATGAGTCAAATAATTGGTCAGTAAATTATATTTGGAAATAGATATTTACAAATATATATTAAAAATATATATATATATAAAATTAAGAATGACCTCTGCTTTTGTGCTGGAAGGATGTAATAAGAGTAAAAAATACATTTTACCTAGTCTTACAGACATTTATTATTGTCCAAATATTTAGCATGAAACATAGGGGTCATTTTATTGCAACAGCCTTCACATACCAGGTTACAATAAGAATAATTTAAAGTTAAATACTGGCATATTTAGGCTAAAACAGGGTAAATGTCATTGAGCCTAGACTGAACCCTAATTATTCAGTTATTAACTTTTAAAAGAAAATTTTAATGGTTTTTTAATTCCATAAATCTGTGCAATGTTTCGGTGAGAGGAGCCCATTTACAAATGAGTAAATGCATTCAGTGTCTGAGCTGCCTTGCTTTAGCATCCACGACGCATGCTGTGTTTTCTCTCCCCATTTCTAATATCCTGGAGGCATTTTTCTCATTATCAAATATTGTTTGATGTCTTTGTTTCTTGATGATTAACCGTGGTCACCAAACAGTGGCCTGGATTGTTTAAAATTTAATTTTCATCTCTGAAGTACCCAGAGTGTGTCTGACTGGGCGACCCACATATTTTATGTATGCTATTTTTCATGCTAGAATGCAAGAGGATGCATAGCATTGAGACAGTGGATATTCTTTGGTCAAGTCTTTCAGTTATCCCTATGCATTATTATGCATGTGAATATAGTTATTGTGTAGTGCAATTATATATGGAGTTTTGCTCAACATTAAATACTGTGACATTAGTTATATTTTTCCAGCCTTTAACCCAGTGTACCCCTGAAAGAGATAATGCATTTTTGTCTGAAGTCATTCAGATATATGAATGCCATGTTATAATTTGCCATAATAAAGGGGTATTTGTGATATTGAATTACTATGATAATTAATTATATTTAAGTACAGTACATGTCATGCTTTGTTGATGTCTAAATGTGTTCCGTAATATCTAGTATTTATATTTTAGTTCTCGATTTAAATATACATACAGAGGGTAAATTTGAAAATTTGATTTGTTTATATATTTTTAAGAACAGTACAATGTATGGTAGTACTGATAATGCAAGCAAACAAATTGGGAAATAACATTCTAAAATAATGGTACAATGTCAAAACTGTATCGAGCCCTTGATATATCTTAGTATATGGGTTCAATAGCAGCCATAGTATCTGTCTAATGACATTATCTTTTGAGATTGGGAAGAAAGAAAAGGGACAGAAATGAACAGCACCATTGTCTGAAGTCTTATTTAAACAAATGGTGTGAGCAAGGGGAGAGATGGCTTGGTGAATGAAAGGTTATACTTTGACCTGTGTGTTTGTATTGTCAATAACTGGAGAAGGCTGTCAAGAAAGAGGAAAGATAAAGGTCAATAACTATGACAAATATGTTTGTGTTTGTACACTTCTTACTGATAGCACCCCAATGTCACTGGCTGAATTTCACACCCACAACAATCATAGAAATATACAAATGAAAATAAAATTACAACTATTCTACCAGACATGGGGAACCTATGTATATTGATAAACCAAATGTAAATGATTGATAAAATACTTTACAGGAAAATTAATAAGAATAAAACTTAATTATATTAAAATGATTAAATGATTCAAAAAGATATTTTTTATACTGCATTGTATGTAATCTTACTTTTGGTTTAAACACCACTGCAAATACATCCATGTAATATAACCTAAATATCTTAACATCTTGCAAATCTCTCTTAATAATGTGTACCTTTAGAGCTTCATATTATCTGTTACAGTCCCAGTTTTAAGCAAAGGCCAGAGACTGCTACATTCAGTGATAGTTATCAAATGAACATCTATCCTATGAACATCCATATACCATTACATCTTTGTACCGTCTTTTTCAATGAGATAGTCACGATTACAGTTTTGAAAAAGCAGGTATTGTAGACATTAATTCTGAAAGCAAAATTAATCACATGGCATAATTATTAAGTGTCTACATTTTTTCTCTTTTATAATTACCAACAATATATGCATTGCTTGACACTGTTTTGTTTTCTGTGGTGAGACGAACAAGCTTTCCAAAGTACAAATCAGTAAGCCTTCATTTATCTATAATCGTGTTATTATTGTTCAAGAGCCTCTGGTCTTCATACCTTTTTACTATATCTTTTGTGGTCTCGAGTAAATGTGCAATTAAAAGGCTTTACTAATTTATGAGAATCATTGCGAAACCAACACAGGGCATAACTGTGGACATCAACCCTGCATATTGTTGTGGTTTAATTGCTGGTGTAGGAGGCATGTTTAGTGTATGTGCTTGGTTGCTATAGTGACACAGAAACAGTGGGTCTTTCTTGACAGTTTTATCTACTGTTGAGGTAAAAGGAGGTGTTAACTCTCATGGTTAACCCAGACACTCTGGAACTTTCATTTTCTAACATGTACAACACTGAGTTGAATGTAAATGCATTTTTGTCACATTTATTTTGGATTTTATTTAATTTTGTTCATTTCATTGAAAGAGACAGAGGGAATATGATATTTCATTATTCAGTCATATTTTTTGTCCTCCTACAGCAACAGAGGACCATAGGTCTGTTTTTTCTAATACATTGCTTCCAAAAGATTTTTTAAAAATATGTATCTGCAGTCTGATGGAAATGTGAAATGGGACTTGTAAATTTTGGCGTGTCTCCTAAAGACGTGGTACCCTTGGTTAATAAAGTTGTGCTTCAGAAATTATAGATCAATCCAACAATATTTCAATCATATCTACAATTTGACCTATAGCATATGATATATGAAGCATTGAGAATCCACTTTCAAGAAAGCACAGGACAGAGAAAAATAATCCCAGTTTGCAAAGGCTTATTTGGATATTGTTGTGACCAGGCAAATAATGTAAAGTATACTTTAACAGGATGTGTTAATTCCATTGGGGAAACTATTTTTTTCCCCTTCTGTTCTGTTTGTTGGCCGTATTACTTGCGGTTTACATTTCATATGATTATGTTAATACCAGGCTGTTTCTCTGCATTATGAGCAAATGCATTGTCAAGATCTTTTGTAAAGCAGTCAAGTAGCTATTTTAGAATTCTTTTATTATTTGAGAGTGCAACAAAGAAAGTCTTTTGTTCGTAGTTTTTCAGCACACAACTCTGGTTTGTGACTTACTACTGTCCCCTAGTGGCTGTTGTTCTCCCCTGTCCCCTTCAGCATGCTGGTTTGCCGGTCTGGTTAACCTGGTTTCTCTGTGTGCCTTCTCCAGCTTATCATATGCAAACATTTAAGCACTTATTTGTTATATTGTCTGTCAGAGGACTCTAAAGCTCCAATTATGCATTTCTGTTTCCACAGTGTTTTCCTTTCAAGGAGAGCTTCAACAGTGTAAACAAAAACAGGAACCCTAATGTTTTGTGCTCATTGTGTAGCTTAACTCATGTCAATAAGGCATTGTTCCCCCGAGTGGCACACCGAAACCGCTTGCAGAATCTTATCAGACCTGTGGAATAGGGTGTACTGATAATTGTGTTAAAATGTAAGTATAATTATTTGGACAAAGCCAATGCAAGTGTACAAAGACTAGTCTAGAGACCCACCCTATGCCCACTCAGTCATGTAGTCAAACAATTCAGAAATGTATTTAGAAAGTATTACTTTGAAATAATGTTTTTTTCAGTATTCACTGAAGACAACAGGTTTATTTTCTTAGCATGTAAGTGAAATGGTGTTGTAAAAATACGTTATGTTTCCATGTTGTAGTATATTTTAAAGAAAAAAATGTAAACACTACAACGAGATATCACTTAGGAGTGTATCTGCTATTTATTTAATCTAAAAGGCAGTAGATCACGTTCTGGTGAAGTAGAGTGCATTTTTCATGTCCTGTTTGTTTGCTTGGTCACCACTACATTTCCTAATTGTTATGATTACCTGGGATGTTGAAAATATAAAGGAGTTAAAGGGCTAGTCTCCACTGACACAGCAAGGAGGAGAAGTCAAGCCCTTCATGTCAAATTACCAATTATATAGTGCATGGAGGGTGGCTCTCCAGGCTCTGATGTCTCCTGCCCCACGGGAAGCCACTCAAATGAGAAAAATAACACATTTATTTATTAGGTATTAATCTTCCTATCAATATCTCTTCCATGGTGTTACTTTTAAGCTGATATAAAATGTTTTATTGCTAGTTGCATTTGAGGATTAAAGTGTAAGCAAAAATATTATATTGTCAAGTATATATACACTCTTAGGTAAGATAGCTGAGGCATAACAATAGTATATCTCATTAAGCCAAAGCGGTTCTCACTTTATAATCTTGTGGTGTATTTATGCTTTTTTATGCAATAACACAGAATTTTTCTTCACTCCAAATAGCATTGGAAGTAATGTTTGTCCTCTCAACTGGTCATTCGTTAAAGGTGATATGTGTAATTTTTATTATTTTATAATATTTAGATTTATATAGAACTGTTAACTGTCATTTCAAGGATTAGAGGTTTTTTTTATTATTATTATTTTTATGTTTTAGCATGGAAGGTGTTGTTGTATAATCAGAGTGATTTATTGTAACATGAGTAATTCATGAAGGTCTCCACTTTGTGTACCTTTCCTCTTGCGTGGAGTCCTGTTTACATGACGTGCTGTTCTTCAAATTACTCTTACCTCACAATTTGCTTGCTGCTGCACCTCCAAAAATTCCAGAAACACAAACGCACAGCTCTGTAAAATCCTTTTATTGGAATGTTAAAAATCCCTTGGGGTGTTTGAAAAAGGTTTTAGCAGAGCTCAACCTGGGGGAAAGCGAGAGACTGGGCAGCCTTGGCCTGAAATGGGCCGTTCTCAGCTAGCACACGGCAGACACAAACAGCAGGTCCTTCCCAGCGCGCCACAACGCAACAGTCTTCACATAAATTAAGACGCGCTTCACCCCTGCTACTGGAATAAGCCAGTTCAAAGAGTCTTTTTTTATTGTTTTTTCTTTCTTTTTTCCTGGAAACCTCCAGGGCATTGGCTGTTTGCACATCTAAATCCTCATTGTTGCCCAGACGTAGATTTAAAAAAGATGAATTACCAAAGGTGTGAATTCTAAAGGTGATATTGAATGTCTTTTTCAAGTTAGCAAAAGCAAAGATACTTTCTTTATTGAGTGAGTTGAGAAGCTCGGTTGGCAGTCATTTATAATTATTTTATTTGTTTAATCACTGGCTGGAAGTGATGATCTAAACTATAAAAGGGGAGGGAGTTCAATAACAAAGCTTGACAAGTTTGACAGCCTATTGCTATTTAGATTTTTATATCTTTTACTGTATGACTATATATAGACATACTTAACTATTGCAACATAGTAAAGGGCAAGTTACTTCATGCTCACCTCGCATACTCCTTAATAAGTTGCTGTATGTACTGTGGCTTAGTGTGTTCATTACTCTAACAGATCACCATTGTTTAGAGGATTAACATTCTATTTCCATACACAAGACTTACTTTTCGGCTGTGTTTGTGGGATCATTGAATCACAGAGTTCACCTGTAACCTCAAAGAGGCTGTTCAAAGCCGCAGTTAGCATTCAAACCGAGGAGTGGAATGCTAAATACATTCAGTAAATATTTGAGTATGTTTTTCTTTTTTTCTTGGGAACTTTTGAAGTAGGTAATACATTGTTTCAATATATAATTTGGCACTCAGGTTAAGTTGAATTGAATAAAACACAATTTTTGTGACAGTTTGTCACCGAAATGTTTATTTTTGTATGTATGTTTACCTTCTTTTATATTTCCTTCTCGCAGGTCTCCAAGGGACGCCTTTTATCCACATATATCCCTGCCATGTTTAAAATTCAGTGTCCTTGATCGGTAGGTATTGCGAATGCTACAAAACAAGGCATGCAGAACTATATGCTGAGAAGTGGACTTGAGCTCCGCATCTTCAATGCCTGCACTTGCTAAAAATTTCTTATTGACAGTCAGAAACAATCTGTGGGTAAGTAATAAATTCACCATTTACAGAACTCCTCAGGCTGCTCCAGCAATTCTCCAATGCAACACGGAAGTCTCTGTTTGTTCCCTGCCTTTTATAATGCTAATATCCCTTGTTAATCTTTATGGTTTAAGTGGCCAACTTAATATTTTTCACTCCATTTTCATCAGCTACAGCTTTGTTGTTCTCAAAAAATGTGCTTAATTTATTAGAACACCAGTTAGATTTATAACCATGCTAGTTATAGAGAAGTATTACTGGCCCCATGGGAGAGCAAATGACTGTTTATGGTCGGCCTGAGAATGGCTAAACAGATGATTGAGCACCTGCCAGGATCTCTGTCGGTTCTGTCTGTCTGTTCCCCGGTCTCCTTCCTCTCTACAGTGCCACATTGCCCATCCGCCAAAAACGTCAAGAGTCAAGATTTGGCATCCTTAAACACTTATTAATACCTTTCTGTCCACATTTAATCTTTCATTCTCTGAGATAAATGCCATTTTTGTCATTTTTTGACAGCTACCTTTGGAAGCCGGCCCAATTTGCTTCACTCAAGGCAAGACACATTTTTTCTTCCAATTCAAATAATAATAATAATAAAAAAATGATTACTTCAAAATACTTTCAGCTGATGAAAAAGACAGGAACACAGTGCTATTTGCATTTGCTATTAAATGTGAGTATACTAAAGTAGTTTTTCTGCAATTTAAGTCACATGATTTAAACTGATTTAATATGGAACATATCGTGTTCATGAGTATGCTACTTTCCATTTCATAGGTAAATTTAAATAAACTAAAAATTAAAATTCAAAATCCACAAATTATGAAATGGTATCTGTGTGTGTTCAACCAGAAGACATGGTCAGTGAACATCTGAAATTTGGAAAACACATTTTTTTGTTACATCCATAAGGTCGAACTATTAACACAAGCCTTAGTAAGCAAATAAGTACTGTTATACTCATAAATCAAATGCTGCTCAACTTCAGGATTGCATTTAAATGAGACCTGTTTTGGTAATTGTTGTTCCAAAACTTTTGTAGCTAAACATGTAGCTATATATTAGATATATCTGTTTGTCAAATTTACCCTAAATAACTGTGTAGCCAATTAATAACATTAATGCTAAAGACATTTTAAACATTTGAAAATGTCCTAAAAATAGATAGAGCAGGCATAAAGACCATGAGACCCTTATTATTTGTACAATATCCTTCTCAGTATTTTGTTAAATCTCACATGTGGGGATTATCCGCAAGTAGCTGGTGGCAAAAAAACATAAATTGCAATTGAATGATGCTTAACATATTCATGGTTGATATGAAACATTACTTTGCATGTAAAGTGCAGTCAAACTGTAAATATCTGTTACTAGTTACTCGTAATTAATTGATTCAATTGTTTGATCCACTTCAAATTGTATGAATGACAAACATTAGCACAATTGTGAAATAATGTTTGCTTGGGGATGGGTTTGGTGAATGCACAGCCAGGTTCATGATACCAGTGTGAATAACTGTTCCAGCGTTCTGCTCTGTTCCTGGGCTTGTGATTTGATATCAGACTTAAGGGGGTGAGGAAGAGAGCACACCCATGATCTGAGAGCTCTTACGTACAGCCCAAAAAGAGAAACTGTTACTGCCTTCAGACAGTTCCTGTACATCAACATTCAAAGGTCTAAATATGATTTATCTCCACAATGGGAAGTACATCTAATTTAGGGGGACTCATAATTTATATTTCCTGTTGTAAACCTTTTAGAAAAAAAGTAAAATAAATCTTTCTTGACATTGTTTTTTCTTTTTCTCATGACATTTAACTTTTAAATCAAACTTCTCTGTATACAGTTTTCCTTCTCCTCCACACTGGAGTTTAGGATATTACTGTTCTGTATCATGCTCAGTACGTTACAATGAATCCTGCATAATTTTGCACCTGTAATTAAATGTCAGTCTGCAAACAAACAAACACTAATAATACTCAGGTTTTTGTGGGTGATCTTCATCTTGGCAGTGGTTCATTTATCACTGTTCCTAACAAGCCAACATGAATTGACAAGTTTGTCAAGGCTTCCCTTGTAGTGGTGTTGCACTCTGTTGGCTTGCTTTGCTAAACAAGATTACTGACGGCTCAAGTTTGATGCTCTCTTTACATAGGAAGAGAACTGATCGCAGAATAAGTGTAAAAATCAGCAAAGAGGGTGGGTGGGTGGAGGGGGGCGGTGAGGATATAAGGGTCAAAGTTCCCATTGCCTTATGGGATATGCATAGAATTAGTGTCATTTTTTGGTTGGTGACGTTAATCAAAATCAACACCATAAAGTGTTAGTTGGTTAATTTGTGTGTTATTTTCAATGTTATCATTAATTATGTGGTGGCGAGGAAAGTTGGGAACTAATGAGATGTCACAGGTAATTTAGACCAATCAGACTCCCCAGGACATTAGGCAAACAAAAACTGTGGAGGATTGCCCCGCCACACGACGCATCAAAGGAGAGAGGTCCCTTACAAAACCACGCAAGCATTAAATTAACACTGGCTACTGACAGGGGATGGGGTCCTGGACTCCCTCTTGCCTTCTTCCTCTGGAGTTATTGCTTATTTATTCTCCCAACCAACTAACAACCCCGACCGAGACCCAAGAGCTCTCAAATCACATAATCCCCACTGCTTATTTTCATAGATTATCCTCTAACTCAAACAGCAGCGGCAGAGGGGGATCCCGTTCACCATGGTTTTTCTAGGAAGTTAAAACAGAAAGAGAAACTGTGGATTTGCCCAGCTGACAGATAGATATACAGTTTCAGAGGAGCCGGCCTTGCTCCGAAGGACAGATTTCATGCTCTCCACAGAAGCCCCACAGAGGCTGAAATGGGAGGTTGGATCCAGTCCGGATCCAAGGGCGAAGAGAGATTTTTCAACTTCGTGTTGATGATGTAATCAGGAATGCTGTTGAAGTGTTTGAGTGATTTATAAAAATCAAAGCACCCTTCCCGCCAACTTCCTCCAATGAGAAATAAAACAGTATCTATGTCTCCACCAGTTGGCACCAGCAATGAGAACCTTGTGGGCAGGCTTTGGATTTTTGTAACAAGGGAATTGATGAGGGATGGAGTGTCAAGCGAGCACCACCAGCTCAGTCAAGGGAAAGACATGGATTTTTTTGAGTAAGACATTTGCAAACATGTTGGATATTATCGAAGAGATAGCTTTGTCTCTCAGTAATTAGATATACAGAAACTCTGGAGCAGTTGTTTCTCTGAAGTATATTTTAAAACAAATGTTTGTTTGAACAATTACATGAGGTAAAAGGAGCAAGGTGATATCATATAGTTTACAAATATGACCTTTAGCATTAGTTCAATTTTAGTGTAGTATACTGATGAATTGCAGTTTTCCTCTAGAATCTACTTACATTGCAACTGTACTCTATGTTACTTCATTCACACCTCCTTTTGAGGCCTGGGGCAGCATGTACTGTCCCTACAGAGAGGTATAAACAATCTAGAAACATACAGCCACAATAACACTAAATGGTCCACATTAAAAACACATTTTCCTTCAGACATTTTCCTCACATATTTAAAAAAAAAATCACATTTGGGACTTCATCAGAACATGAGAAAAGAATCAGGACAATAGAATATACATGCTTCCTTTTTCAGACCTTTTCACATTAGCAGGCAGTTACACTCAACAGTGGCTCTGAATACAAAGGCTCTCTGTCCTGCACCAATATGAGCCTTAGTCGCACATGATTATTTTTAAGTCTGCTTTTTCTGTCAACTGTATGTCTGTCTTTTAAATCACATTGAAACTGTAATAAAGTGGTCTTCATGAAAGATACATTTTTGGAATCAAATTAATGTGTTATTTTTAGCTATGTGCATCACCCAAGAGCTCATGGCACTAGAGGGTGAGAGATACCAATGCAATAGTGCTGCTTTATAAACTGTTTTAAATTATTATTTTTTCATTCTTTTGGATACCTTTAACCACTCTTAACATCAAGCTGATGGCTCATGAATAGAATGGTGATTTGTGAAAACTAATTAACATTTCTTACAGTAAAACAAACCAGTGCAAAATGGACAAGCAGTCCTTTCTAATATTTTCTGGACAAAGAAAACATTCTGCAAGGCAGTGAACCATATTTTTCCATCACCTTCACCATCTAGATTTAAAAAAAGGTAAAATGTGTCCATACCTTACCCTCTACAAAAAGAATGTGGAAGTAGGGAAGTCAAGGTGGAGCTGTTACTTCGCAAATTCAACACAAATCACAATGGATAGCAAAAACTAGTTCACCCAAAACACCCTAGCCAGCTAGCTAATAACATCTGCCAAATAATTGGTTAGCTATCTAGGTTGCAAAATAGCCAGGCAATTATTTGAATAATGGTTTCACTGATAGGACCAACATTCTTTAACTGTATTTTGAGGTAAGATTCAGTAATCCAGTACTTTCACTTATCTGAACTACCCCATGTCCCAAGGGCTTCAGCTTACTGTACAGTGTATATATAGCAAAACAATGTCATATCTACACTTGTGGCCCTCAGTGAAGCAGAGCTTTTCAATGGTGTATGCTGACAGGTGCCTCAAGACATCGGGTTTACCCGTAGACACTCCAGTAATTATGTTTAGCTTCAGCAGACAAAAGAGCATGGATGTCTCATTGTGGAAAACACTGCCTTGTCTTTTTGCTTTCACCACCAAAGTGTGAAATCCCACTGTGGGACATACTGGACATAGAAATAAATGAGATATGACATTTTTTCTGTAATCATGATGAGATAATATATACTTGTACAGCTAGGTCCATACGTCGCTTACTTTTATTTCTGTTAATGAAACAGAGGTAATGTATGTAAAATACCATACGTTCCTGGCCAGGACTCACTGAGCTTGTGCCAAATGTAATTGGGCAGATGTCTAGTGTCCTGGCCAGTACTCTACACTGATTCAGACTGTGGTATAGCATGTATCCTCTACTAATCCACAACATGTAGCTGTGCATTTCTGACAATATAATAATGAATGGGAATTAGCTTTGGGTTTTTGTCAGCACTGCACTTATCTTTAGCTGGGTTCGGGTTTTTTTTTTTCATAGCAGAGATGAAAGTTTATGCTCATTTTAAACAAGCATATAAATAACTCACTCTAATAATAACTTGTTCAGTCATGGAGAAACAAAGCCCGCAGCCTTAAAGAATGACCTCAGTGTATTGAAGATGACAATCTTTCTTCTCTCAGAGTGGGTATTGCATTTTGGAGATAAGAAAGAGATTAGGGGAAATATTTAGCATTTAGCTGTTTCTTTCCCTTGCTTAAGATTTATTGGAAACAGAATGGTTCCTTTACAATAAAATGACCAGTCTGATAGCTTTGATACAACAAAATAGCATGTATAGGGCTCAGTTAGCACTCATGGTTATTACATAATCAGCATAACACCATAATTATGACTTTACAATTCCTTAATTATAGAATCAAAAAAAAAAATATATATATATATATCATCACATCTTGGCCAATGCTCTCCCTTTTTTCACAACTGAAAAATGGATCTATGTGAAGTAAAAGCTGTGAAAATTGAACTTAAAATCCTGCTGCTTTTTCTGCAATGTCAATATTATGGAATGTCAAATTCATGTTAGAGGCCATTTATCTGTGTTTTATACTTAAATTTAGCAACACTGTGTTAAATACTACAGATCAAAGACAGGAAAGGAAAGGAAATTACGCTGACACATTCAAAGACAAACATTTTAAAAGCAGAGGGGGCCACCCTGTTTCAACACTAATGGGAGAAGAGAAAATGACTATTTCACCGCTGTCAGCATATTGTTGTTTTAACATAGACAGTTGCTGCACACAGACCTATAATTCCGTACCATTAAAAGTGCAGAGAGGTGGGTCCAAAGGAATGTGCCTCATGCCACATCGACCGAGCCCCGTCTGTTCCTTCGCCTAATTCCCATCATTTTTTCACAGGAAACTTTTGGCATCAGTTGAAAGCATAACAACTGGTTGCAGCACTAAAATGATCATAAAGTCAATCATGTGGCTAGAATTACTGAGCAATTTAGTCAGCTGGCCTTTATTTCGCTTAGATGCAAGAAGTGCTTTTTTCAGTGTTGTGAATATACTCTGACATGTAAGGTGGATGTGGAGAATTAGCAGCTGGCTGCCCATTTTAAAGATCTCCTTGCCAACACTCCACCAGGGAACGAGGACTGTTCAGTATTTGGCAGCATGAGTCATTGCTTCCCTTCCTTACAGGGGAATAAGTCCATACAGAGTGGGTGAAATGAAGCATAGCCCATTTTGACATTCATTAGGTTGTTCATATATTTTCACACATTCAGAGAGGAATAGCATATAGAACGTGGATATGCAAAATCAGGAGAGTGGAGCAGCTGCCTGAGCTCATTAGCTGATCAGAAGGGTATAGGTTTAAATCTCAGGTTATTTACAAGTAGACACTGTTAACTACATAGTCATACCTGTGTGTGAAAAATTGCCCCCAAATAACTCAATTTATGGGAAGAGTATTTTTAAAAGCCTTTTCCAGTGAGGGATTCCAACAGAATTTCAATTGATAAATTAAGTGAAGCTCACATCCGTTATTTGTACATGAATTAGGTGAGATATGTTCTGAAGGGTGTTTTTCATTTATTAGTTGAAAGGAGTCAGCTTATGTGTTTTGCATAAAGTCCATTGTACGTTTGCCTCCAAGGTGTCTTTATTTTGATTATAACATATTTGCAGCTCAGTTTTAATATAATCTAAACTTTAATTGTAATTTTTGGAGCTGTGCTCCACCAAAAAACACATGTCCATGTTTATTTATTTACTTATATTATTTAAATGAGTAAAGAAAACTGAGATGAGTTAACTGTGTATCTGTTGCTTAAATCGATCAATTACATGCCAAGTAACAGCAAAACCCAGCAGACGCCGCTGCTTCCAGTACCAGGCTTGACATCCATTCAGGTAGAATGTACAGGTGTGTTTTTAGCTGGTGTGATGTTGAGAGATATTCTGCAGGTCCGGTGGTGGCAGATGTCAGCTTCCACTAATAGGGGCCAGGGAAAGCTGAGTAAGTGATTCTATGGAGGCAAGCAAATGCCAGACAACTAGTGGTCACTGATTTGAGGGTTCATGTTGGACTGTAAGGTCTAATGAGGTCTAATGTATTGAAGGAAGGTAGCTGTTGTCTCCTTGACTGCCCAGTAGACTAGCACCATGAACTTGAATTTGATGTGAGCTGCCATTGACAGACAGTGCAGAGAGATTTGAACAGGCAAGAGATGCTTTGAGAGGTTTAAGATCAGCCCAACAGCAGTGTTCTGAATGAACTGAAGTGCCCTGGTTGTGCAGGGACAGACTGTAGTCTGTGCAGGCTATTACAAGTGTCTGGACCAGGAAAAGTCTTTGAATGGTAAGGATTTAGCCAATAAGTTTTGGAAAGTTTGAGTTTAAGACAGTGGCTTGATGGTTTTGAAGATTTCTGCTGGGGCTTATGGTTCTCACTAATAGTCATCAGCAGGGCAGTATTAATAAAAAGAACATTTTCTTTCGTCTTTAAGTTTATTGACACCCCTGGTATTCCCACTTATACAGTATACGCATACCACTGAGGTTGGTGTCAAACATGCCTAGCAAAAAGATTTATATCAAGCTCATTAGCATACAAGAATAATACCAAGATTATATGGTTCCCTGGTGCTCTGGCCAAATTCCCAACCTGGCTTTCTCAATTTGGCCATCTAATCATCCCCCTGATTAATTGACTTAATAATGCCCCCTTCCCCAGCTCAGCCGATGTGCGCTGAGCGTTGTGGAGCAAAGATGGCAGCCATGTATCACCCAGATGGGTGCTACACAGTGCTGGTGGTTGAGTCCAGTTCCTCCCCTTTAGCTCAAAGGTGGTTTGAGATTCTCCAATAATAAGTACAATATAAATCCAGTCCAATATGATTATGATTATCGTGTCATTGACCGTGCTATCAAGCTCATTAGCGAGCTGGTTTGGTGGAAATGAGCACTGAGAATGATTAGACATTTCAAATTAGGGAAAAAATTAAAAGTTATAACAGCTTTTAAAAATATGTGTGCATAGTGACTGTCATTGTCTTTCAGTTGTCAATACATATTAAAAGAGTATTCATACAGTTAATTAATTCACATGCACTTGCAGCAAATGTTTTATGTATTCATAAAATGAGGCCAAGCAAATAATTTACCCTTACATCAGGTTTGAGCTAAATTTTTGAATGCAAACATTTTTTTATTATAGACTTGAATGCCATGAACTGGTGTGTAATATTGGTGTACAATATTACTAAAAACCATGAATGATGTGATTGTGGTATGTTAAAGTGTAAATAATAATGTATTTGAGGCAAAGGCCTTGTGGAAATGGAGGAGATGAGTGCAGACTGACAGAGAGAGGATGCTGGGGGGTTTACAACGTTTATAAAATGCTGTCTCAGAAAAGTTTTTCATAAATTGATAAACCGATTCTATTTGATTCTTCATGCTATGTTTCATGTTTAAACATTATTATAAATATTAAGAAAGTTTCCTTGTTCTGAAAAAAATTGTTGCTTCCTGAAATGATGGTGGACAATTTGGATTACACAGCTCGCCAATTTGATCTGAACTGAGATGAGAATTGTCTAAGGACAAAAGCATGCGTCCATTCAACTCATATCAAATAATGGCTGTCTGTCTTAAACGTTTGACAGCATATCACTTTCCCCCAACAGTGGTTTCATGAAACCCATCCCATGAAACCTGGTTAATATTTAAAG
This sequence comes from Albula goreensis, assembly GCA_022829145.1. Lineage (NCBI taxonomy): Eukaryota > Metazoa > Chordata > Actinopteri > Albuliformes > Albulidae > Albula > Albula goreensis. Next base: position 13,167,137 of record CM040749.1, on the reverse strand, counting down.
ATTCAAAGCAGAAAGTAAATAATGTAAAATCCCTTTAGCTTTTCTGTTCTCACTGATGAAAAAAATATATTTCCTTAAATGTATTGTTTTGCATGATCTGAAGCAATACATTTTGTTCCACCTTGACACTTGAAAGGATTGTGACTACTGAGTGCCTGATGTTTATGCCAACCCAGGTACAATTCTGGTAACCTGGTAACCCTCAACATATTTTGTCTATCACTTCATTTAATACATTGTATTCAATGTGGCATGGTTAAAAACCAATCGAAATACAAAAAAATGTTGCATTATTTTTTCTTTATCCATATCATCCCAAGTTGTCAGCAGGCCCCTATGAGCCTTTTTGGCAAAAAAGATACCAAGATGTTAAAAACATGTGCTGTCCCTGGTGGGTACGTGAGTAGACAGCTCAGTGCGGTTTTATGCATACAGATAAACACCATTCATGGGCTGTCAGGGGCTGCTGGAGGGAGCGGAGAGTCCTTTGCTAAAACAATGTTGATGTTCAGCGAGAGGGACCCAGCAATGGGAAACACCTGCGCCGGGGAGAGGCGGAACGCCAGGAGAATTCCGCAATTCCAGAAAGGCCAGGATTTGTTGCGTTCATTAGGTGTTGAAAGGTGGAAGTGCGAGGAATTTGGATACGGTTATGACTCATTTGTAGCTCTGTAAACACAAAAAACGGGAGCTGAAACACTGTTCCTTTGCCATCTTGGATGTTGTATAGTCAGAAGTACTTGCATGTGAGAATTAAACTGAAAATTAAGGGTTTTTTAACATCTGAGTATTCAACAGTTCATTACTGGCACACAAACATTATTGCATTTAGTAATGCAAAAGCATTAATTGTCGTGTCTTTAACACATTCGTTCTTACATTTGTCATTGTTACTGGCACCGATCGCAGGGCAATATGGTCCATCTCCAGTTCATTTTTTTTGGATTGAAACAGTGGTCATGAAACTTTTCAATTATATGCACTGAATCCCTCAGCTGTACCTACTCAGCAGCTTTGTAGGATACAAATAGCTAGCTTGCAGCATAGCCTTAGGTTTTTATCAGATAGCTCTCTTGTGTGAATCAGCCAAAGGAGAAATACAACTGCAATTAACTCTAATGATATGGCATAGCGCTAGCATCCCACACAGGTGACTCATTACAGCACAACCTTTAATCATTATTTTTTATATATATATATATATATATGTGTGTGTGTGTGTGTGTGTGTGTGTGTGAGTATATATTTTTTCTGCATTCTTTCCTGTGGTTGTGCTTCACTAGCATCTTCCCCCTAAATGGTACTACTCTGGTAATGCAGTTTACCCATCTTTTTATACCACCTTTGTACATACGTGTTAAAGTTTATTCTGGATATCTTACCCAGTATCTTTCTTATTATTACAATAAGCAGTATAGCATACTGGTTATCTTGACTTTTTGTGTCATGCACTCCACTGATGTGAGTAAACATACTGTATAATTGAACTGTATGCATCCATGTGACGTACCACTGTCCCTGTCCACAGTATTTTATATGTGCCATTCTGTCGCCTTGTTTTGACAATAATCATCAGTAATTTAACCTCCTGGTTTACTAACTCATTTTTTGAAAGAAACAGAAAAGAACAATTCAGTGTAATAAAATATAATATAGTCTACAATATGTTAGATATCTATCCACCTCATTCCAATTACCTCCATACTTTTTGTTATCTTCAGAAAATGATTCAGTATTGTACCACACACACATACACACACACACACACACGTGAGACATTATAAGTTTCCCTTAGTGCAGTTAACACCTCAGAGTATCCTTAGATAGCAAATGACGTAATCTGGCATGACATCAGAAGATGCCCAGACAAGGAAGTCAAGTGAAGCGGAGTTCTTCTCCTGTTCCTGGTTGTTATCTTTCTCCTCATCGTCGCCTGACATTTCTACACCGACGGTATCCATGGTGCTATAGTCTTTGCGATGCACTTGTGTGCTATCAGTGCATTTTCTTCAGTGTAGCACATCTGTTGGGGTCTGCATATTAAATGTTGCATCAGGGATCCCGTCAGGCGCGCCCCTCTCCCTGACACACCAGTAATTTGAAAATCATTTCCTATCAGATGTCAACAGGTAATGTGCCAAAACTTTTCTGACAGTGTAATAACTGCCTCTTTTTGCATGTGTATTTAAACCCAACAGACGAGGGAACTCTCTCTTGCTCTCACATTCACAACCCTTCTCTCTTCTATCTCTCTCTCCCCCCTCTCTTTCTTCTCCTTTTCTCTCCTCCACAAGCAAAATTAATTACTGTATGTTTTATTTTATGAATGTGTCAGGGTGAAATGATGAATAGCTAGTAATATCAAGAGATTACAGACGAAGTGCAAGACAGTAGATTATACAGGGACGACACACACAGCCTCACATCTGCGAACCATACAACCACCAGAAAGATTAATCTATTGCCTCATATTTGTTATTAACTTACTGGTGGAAGGATCGTAGCCACAATGTCATTACTAGCAGTGAGGGCCGTAATGGAAGTGAACTTTAAAAAGGTCTTTATAATTGCAGTCTGAGCCCTGATAAGATTACATATTGGTTTGTACACTGCTCTCTCATTATGGTGAAAGAAAAGGAGCATTTCATGTGTTATAATGAGCAATGTTAGAATGAAGGTCATCTTAATAGGATTTAACATGGTGCTGATCCAAAGGTAGCGGGTATGAAGCAGCATTCTAATGAGAGAGGCCGTCCACTAAAGTCATTTATTAATTGATCACATCACATTTTCATATGTAAGCACATGGGTGTTTTTGAGAGAGCACTAGTCCACACCACTGTTATTGTAATATTGCTTCTGTGATTATGTTTTTTTTCTTTGTGCATTGATGCCTTTCTCCTTGTTGCCCGTCTTCAATTTGAGATGCATGTATGCACGCACACGGTGAGCTTGAGGACGTGTGCCATTATCATATTTCAGCTCCACTTCCCCGTCCGGGACTGTTTATTAGATGCTACAGTTTATTTATTACCAGTTTCTTGCTGGGGAGACATCGGAGTCAGCGAGCAAAAGGGATGAATATTGCACATCACATGCATCCGTGCAATGTGCTGAAACTGTCTGAGGGGCTGTGGGTGGGGGTGGGTGATGGGGGGGGAGTGTAGGGGAAATAAACTCGCTCACACCATATTCCTCATCGCCTTCTACGTAACCTCCATCCGCCATAGGCGTCCAGCTGTGATCATGTTAAACATGAATACAAAAAGCCCCATTGCTGACATCAGGGCGGACTTTCAGTACTGATAAATGATTAGCTCAGTGGACATCCTTATCATACAAGACTCATGTAGCTTGCACTTTTTTTTACATAACGTTTATTCATGCAGCTGGGTGCTTTTACTGAGCCTGTTCAAGTTAATTATGCCACTCAAGGCTAATAACAGCCATGCCCCACCTGGGCCTTATGGTTACAGGTCCAGGTCCTGCTGCCATTTAGCAGTTATCAGAACACACAGTGCACAGCTGGCGTTTTGCGGGAGAAATGCAGGTGACATTGGGGACCGAGCATTAAAGAAAGAGAGATGTTGCCCCACTAGGTCCTGCCAGTGACATGAGCCCCTGAGTTCAGGGCTTCCACCACTCTTCCTCCCGCTACCCGGTGGGAGGAGGACGAGATGAATTAGTTGACAAATGGCACATGGCGAGCATCTGTGGAGGCTCGGTGGCCTTCCCCCTGCAACAGTAATCAGATTAACCCTGACGTTGATGAAAACCAGAGCCAGCGTCCGTGATGTATGCCCCCCGACTCGCTCCCAAACCCAAGGGATGACCCAGTGTGACACCACTCTTTGCTGGTGATGCACGAGGGACAGAAATAATTTCCGTTAAATGATGAAAATACGATAAGCATTCCAATACTTAGTGTTTGTTGTCGCAGTGGTATGTACACATAAACAGAATACAGCTGCTTTGTTAATATATATTTATTATTCTTTTTGGATGTAATTTTGCAATATTGGCATGAAAAAAATGTTTAGACCTTATTGAACTAAACTATAAATCACTATGCCATGTTTTGGCACTCATGGTTCTGTAGTCAATTAAACTGATCTCAGCTGGGGTCTATCAGAAACAGAGAAAAAGGTCTTGTCTGTTATTCCAATAAATACCTTTTTGTTTTTGACTAGGCATTGTCTGAATATTCCTAAGCTTGCTCTAGCATAAATGTAAAAAAGGTCAAATATGTAACACAGAACATTTGAGTGGTTTCTATGTACCAGTGGAATGTGGAGGAGTTGAGCTCAGTGTATCTCACACTTGAAGACATCAACCAAAGGGCCCCTTGGCCTCTAGTCCACTCCTCCTGGGCTGTTCCTCTGCCCCCTTTCTCTCCCCCTCCCTGTCTCTCCCTCTCTCAGAAGAGCACTTTATCCTTTGTGAGACCTATTGGAAGTTATGGCAGTTCTCATAAGATTGTTGGAAATATTTTTTAGCATGAGTTGCTGTCACACAGGGGGTATGCATAGAGCATGGGGTCAAAGGTAATGTCTCTCTTCATCATTTTCTAAACAGGAACAAGGCCATGATTCATTGTTCAGCTCTCCAGCCTCCAAATCTGGAAAGCACTGTGTTAATAGTTAAAAACGAGATGAAACACGTTGAATTATGAGGAGGACAATATAATGTTCCACAGAGTGTGTTTATCAGTACTGTTCCCCAGCGGAATTAATAGTGAGGTATACCACGATTTTTAACCCCTCCGCTGTGGCTGGCAGGGGAGAAAAGAAGGATGGAGAAACCTTTGAGCTATATGCATCCAACAACAAGGCTTACACAACCACTGTTTGACTGACACTGAAATAAGAAACTCCAAGAAGGTGAGGTCTTCAACATCTGCTCATGAAGATTCACAGGGCACATTAAAGTGTGAGGTTTTAAAGGTGATAAAAGGGAAGGCAGCGAATATAATTCTGAAGATAAGCGAGTTGCCTGCTGTCCAGAGGCTATATCCCTTTTATTGCATCTGGCAGCAAATTAAGGCGAGTAAAAAAAGACTGAAAATTAAACCCCGGGCAAAGACTGCATTCAACTCCTGCCTCACTCGCTTCCGGAACACTGACATTATTCTTTGATTTTTAGATTAGATCTTCTGATGATGATGAACCATAAAAAAGATATAGACTAATAAAATCCAAAAAGGCGGGAGTTCATAAAGGGACCTAGGGCCATTTTTAAGTTTGGTGCAAGCCTCTGATGTTTTTCCCTTCATTGATTTTTAAAGATGATTACCTTTTTTATTTATAGGGAAACAATTGGATTTGAGCATAAATTTATTGGGATGCTTTTTGTGGGCCAGAACTGAGCCAGGGCCTGTCGGGTCCCATTAAAACGGTTTGTCGGCCAAAGTGGCCAGACCTCCAGCCAAAGCCATGCAGTGCACGCATGCCTCTGCTGGAAACTAATAGAAAGAATCCAATAACACAAACACAGTGGTCCCAGTCTGTGTCTTTCCACCAATGGTGTATGACATTAATTTCAAGACTGCTTTGACAATACGCACAGGTATGAGAAATGGAGGCAGGTAATATTAAACTCCCTACCGACCACCACCCCACCCTCCCCCGACTGGCAAAAAAAGGCTTCACAAATAAATTATATTTGGTTTTTTTTTCTTTCCATATGTCACGACTTCAACAGTACAACTAGGTTTCCTTTCAAAACAAACTGCAATCGATGGAAGCGGATGAAAACAACTCCCCTTCTTCTGTTATGTGAAAGGTAGCCACACCCACTCTTGAAGATGATACTTCTGTAGTTTCAGAGAGGAATTCTGGGTTATGGTTGGTGGGGAGGGATTGGAAGATACTCACCCCTTGCACCGCCACTTTTCTTACTCTCCATCTCGCCGAAGCATGGGGGAGCTCAGAGGATCAGCACAAACGCAACCCGACCTCACCACTTTAGGCAGGCCCTCTGATGTGACAAGTGCTATGTGATCTTGAAAGGAGGAAAAAAACTGATGCGTACGGGAAATAATCAGGGCAAAGCAGGCAACGTTCAGAGGAATGCAAATATTTTCCAAGCACTTAAAAAAACAACACACACATACACAAAAACAACCCCCTGACAAAACTCTCCCTGGATGCATTTGCATAAAACATTAAGCCGAACAAAATGATTACACCTGACAAGCCGGGTTGGAAGGAGAACATCGCCAGTGGCAGGCAGTTACTTGTAGATTGTGCAATCATTTCCTCGTCAAGCAACTGTTTCATGACCAGCTTTGTATGCACTGTCATACCACTGCAGTGTGATTAATCTCTGCCTTGTGTTTTGTTTTGTTTTACAATTCTCTCCTTCTCTAAATCCAATATCTTGCCCTTAAATTAAGTTACCCCTGTTCCTTGCAGATAGGGCATTGTGATGGATTTGCCAAAATTGATGCTAGGCGTAGTATTTTGTGAACAGTCTGTAAATTGTGCTGTTGCAATTTAACATTGCATCGTAGAACATTGTCTGGTAATGCAATTAAAATGCATGTGCACCCCACCCCCGCCGACACCGTAATATTGTTTGCTGGATGTAATCATTTTATTCACACTCTTTTGTGACGTTAATATATGGCTTGGTCCCTAAGATAAAAGAGCATTATTTCAAGAAATATTAAAAGAATAACTTAAGCATGTATGTCATGGAGAAAAGCACCAGCTTATTTTCTAAAAGATGAAAATCAAAACATTAATATCCTTCCATTCTATTTAAGAGCCTTCTGAAAAATTCAAAATGTTGAACACTTTGCTGAAGGATAGCTTGCAGATAAAAAAAGATTATTGGATACTTTCTTTTTTTTTCCCCGACAGCTCTCAATATGATAATATTTTTTGAATATTTGCAAGCAGAAACTTAAGAAAATGAGTGCTGATAAGAAATGACAGCAACAGAGGCAGGAGTGATCTTTAGCATGACAGGCAGTGTCAAAAACCCCAGTGACGCTGTCATATTGACGAACTTTTCAAAAGAACAATGCAGAGACGTACATTTATTGAAGTGAGCTGCAAGCCTCATATTTAATGTTGTTTCTCCAGTTTAAAATGGAAACATTAATTATGCATTCCACATCTCTGCATACTCATGCCAGTAATCTTCATTCCTCTGTACATTTGTCAATACATAGCATGTCTGACAAATGAAAGGAAGTATTAGGTAAATAATGAGTGAAGTATGTCATAAAAGGTTATATTCAAATGTCTTAATTGTTGTGTATAGGTAGTTCGTAGTGTGGTTAATTCAATTCAGATATGAATTTTGAGAAAATAGAAGAGTGTTGTGAAAATATATTTTGCATCAGATATAAAAAATGGTAGCATATCAAGCAAACAAGCAATTATTATTAATGTTATAAAAAGATACTTAAAATGAAAGTCAGAACGAAACCACAAAGGAAATACTCCCCATAGTTAATTAAATCATTGTCAATGGTTTGGGTTCAGCCAGGATATTTTTTTACTCTTCTCACATAAATATTAAAAGCTTTGACTACGTAGGTAGGGAGAAGTGGTTTAGCACCGAAAATGTAAAGAGAACACACATCTCTCCCAGGGAAAGAAGAACGCCAACATTGCACCGCACAAAGGTGCATATGACACTTCTGGCTTAAATGTTGTTTTTTTTTTGCAACCTAACAGTTACCTGATTAAGAAAAAACTTGTATATGTCAAAAATAAAAAAAAAATAACCAATCAGTAGATTAATAAATCCAGCCACCTAGACAGTTACTGTGTACTATTAATGAGCCTGATGAGAAAGAACATACAATAATTAGCCTGAAACAAAGGCATGTTCTTTCTTAAAACTCAGTCAAGAGCTAATTTTGTCCTTACAATGCCTTTAAGAAACTGTCTCCAGGTTTAGCCTCAAAGTGTACATTTTCCCCCCATTACATTGCATGCACATCATTTTTCTGAAGAGTCAATTGCTTTTGTCTCTATCTTGTTATTTTAAGTACCCCACCTTTCCATTGAAAATCATTGTCTGGTCTATAGAATCTCGTATACAATTGAATTGTATTTGTGCAGGTCCAAAGGGGTTTAGTTACAAGAGTCCCATTTTAGCTGCAGGTGTGAATCTTACTCAACTGTCTGCAGATTGCCTCTGTTATGTTTTGATAGTCTTTTTGTTTATAATGACATTGGCCTGGGAAATCCTCTTTGTCATGGCAATGTGTTTAATTTAAAAGAAGTATAAATATCCTGTACAGAAGTTTGTGATTGTGATAGTGTCATCAGGAATCCATGTTGACATGAAAAAATTAAACCCCACTTCACATACTGTTAAAACAAATTATACATTTTGCCATTGTCATACATTATAGCATGCAAGATTGAACATGGCTGTGTAAATTATGAGATTATGTATTTTAAAACTGTGATTTAATAGGATAAAATAATGCATGCAAAAGAGATGGTATGATAGGGAGTCTAGTCTGTCTTCTGCTGCAACATGAACTACTTGCTGTTACATTTGTATATCTAGACAGGCTTAGTGATGCAACTTAAATTGGTGAAAGCTTGGCGGAAGCTTTTAATCAGGCACCAACAGATTAAATGTGTTACAATATTAAGCATTGCAGAACCCAAGCAAAAGACCACAAAAAATATTAAAGCAATTCACTGCATAACACACACAGACCTGGACATAACTTATCCATAATGTGTATCATGATGCCTGTTCATGAATTTTACCTTCCAATTTAGTTCCTCAGGGTACATAGTATAGAAAATATCCATCTGCAAAAGCCTACCCATATTTTATAAGTTAATATGATAATGTAATAATACTAAAGATGGTACAGATTTTTAGAAGTTTTAATATATGCAAATTTTATTTAAAAAATGTTTTTATATATATATATATACATGGATAAATTATAATATTTTTCAGGCATATATATATAGGTAAATCAAAGAAATGGATGAGCTAGGAATGTCATTGAATGTAAACGTTGCCCTGGCATTGGGGCATTGTGGATTGCAATGAACACAACTGCTGTCAGGAATTGACATGATCCTGTGGAAGTTGAGGTTACATCCTAAAATTCATCCAAAACTCAGGACTTAACCTCTGAAATGAAGGTGTCAGTTAAGCATCCTGTCCTATCATTGATTGTTTTTGCCTTTAATCTTCCTTGTACTTTTATTAGACCGTTAAGCGGTGACCCCATCGTGACTGTAAGGATCTGATTATCATTACTGCAAAGAAGAAACATCTGGAGTATTGTTTGTAATCTGCCAGCTGTGTCTATTTTCATAACCTATTTTCCTTTTGAACAAGGATACCTCCTTGCAAAAGTAGTGAGACAAAAAAGTGAGTTATATCTCACTGTTTTGTGAACTCTTCCCCTATGGCCTGATGCTCGACTGTAGAGCTGAAGGAGAGAGAGCTCTGTAATCACCTAATCCAAACACATGCCAGTGGAATCTCATTACTGTATGTAGTAGTTCCATTTTATCATTATCTGGTTTCAATCAATCCCCTTATATTTTACTAAGTCTCAGAAATCAGATACTTTAGTCTAAATTTTGGGTGTAAACCCCCCAAATCCCCTCAGCTTCGAAGAGAAACTTTGTCTGGACCATAGCATTTTCAGTAGGATTCACATATCTCTTTTTGAACTTTGTTTGATAATCAAATTCTTTTTTGCAGCACTGCTTATTTTCCTTTCGTCACGTATGAGGAATGGGCCCGTTGGAGACACCGGTGTGGGACTGAAAATGATGGGGGCCGGCAGGGACCCGGCAGCGTGAACTTGGCCCGTCCCCACTGAGGTAAAGGGACATTAAAACGAAACCTGACCAGGGCCCTGGAATCCATAAGGTGTAGTTTTGGGGAGGGGGTCAGGGAAAGGTGAGCGAAAACAGAAGCACCCTGGGTGAACTGTCTCAGGAATCCAAGATTAAAAACTCCAGAAGTTTGAGTCAGAGATAATCACAGGATCTGGAATTCACAATAACAAACTGGCCATATATCTACCTGTCACCGGCCTTCCTCTGAGGGAGGGGCAAAAGGTCACAGAAATGGCTGCACTCCATCAACAGCTCTTTTTTTCAGCAGAGGTACAAATGAAGTGTGTTGAGGATCAAATGTGGACGAAAAAGTAACCTTGTTTAACGTGTTCTTGTTTTTTTTTCAACACATTGACTTACATTTTTTTTTACTTGTGAGCAGTGATCATTGCTGTTTAGATGGCTTTGCCTCACACTTATCTACCACATATATTTGTGCATCACTTGCCGCTGAGATTGTTGCTTTGCTGGATTGAATAAAAACTTAAAAAAAAGATATGGGACTCACAGGGGCAGATATTACGTGATTTACATAGCTCGCAGTGCATGGAGTTTTTTTAGTCTAGTCAGACTAGTCTCTGGGGAATGCATGTTTGAAGAGGTGCAGCATTGTGATATTTTGTGATTTATGTACACGACAATCTTTTCATCTGATGCGTGACAGTTTCATTATTTATTTGTGTTTGTTTAGAATATTTGCTCAGTTTGGTTAGGTACAGTAAGCTCTTATGTAAACATCTACCATTGCCAGAATCCCGTATATATTTTCTCTTCTTGTTTATCAGATCTTCACTTTGCACTGCATATTGTTTTTTGTATCTGTTGTCTTTATACAGTTTATTTGTCTCCTGTGTCACATTATGGTGGTGTTCTTGTACACTCAGGTAAAGAATATACACGTAGCATAAGAGTCAGTGATTGTTAAGAGGTTATTTAATCAATACATCAACGGAAAGCATAATTTTATGCTTATCGTGAATTCCACACTATAATGCTTATTTTGATACAACCACCGTTAGTGTAGGTGTTTGCACAGACAAAGTAGTTCACAATGCAAGAACTTTTCTGCCTTAAGACAGCAAATGTATTGCCTTATTTAGTGTTGGCCTATCAGAGCTGAGGAATATTTACTGCTAGAAAAAATGAAAAGACATCACTGCCAGCTGTTACATTGTGGTTCCTCTAATTTTGCCCCCACAACTGCATTCATATTATTTGCTTTCGTAGTTGAAAATTGAATTGCTGTAAAAATCGACTTTCTGTTTAGTCAAAGGAATACATTTTATTCATATTGACAGCAGCCAAACAGAAAACCTATTGTCGAGCATTTAATTATTGAAGACATTGATCGACAAAGTGATTTATTTGCTATACAGTAGTTCTGCTCGAGGGTCTAATTGAGTCAGGGAATTGTATATGCCTTTCATTTGCCTATTTTGTTTGGATCAAGTATTTACAAGGCAAAAGAGAATGCAATTCTAATATGTGACCATATAATGACAATATTTAAACATATCCTGTATATGTATCATTTTAAATATATGATTTGAGCCATGTATTGCCTCAGGAAAAAAATACATTGTGGAACTTCGTTAGATAGCAAGCATCATGTCATGAATTAAAAAGACAATGTCTTGCTTTTTTGTGAGTGACACTTTATTTTATTTCACATTAATGCCTTAGGTTATTGGGTAATTTAGGTGTCATTAAGAAATGAAGAGGCAATCTTAATTTGCTGGGGGAACAACAGTGTGCCTGGCCCTTGATTGCACAGGCTGTTTTTGATAATCACATTCTTTATCCAGTGCTCTGGAGGATCTATGAGAGTCCACACTTCGCTGGGGATGAAGACATCAGGCAGAAGACATTCACAGCCCTTATCATGGAGTCCTCTGCCAGCTACCCCATATTTCTACAGCTCCCACTTTCTGTGAGCTTTTTTTAAAAGAATCCGTGCACAATTGACAGTCCGCAGAAAATTGTTTTCATCTGTTCTACAGATTCAGGATGACGAAACTGGAGAAAATTCAGAAAGTCATTTTTTACGGAGCATGTTTAAAGCCGGTTGCGATCGAATTGAGACCCTATCAATAACAAGTGGTTCTGAATTGGCATTCTCATGTACTGTATTACAGCCACTGACCCTTGCTGGACTGAAAAACAATCTTTATATCAGTCCCTTGAGTGGCCGGTTATCTCAGATACATCAGTCCCGGTGTCTTATTGGCCTAAAACCTCCTCTCCTCTAATTTTGGTCTAACCGTCACACAATCAAGAAAATGCTGCACTCCGTTTAAAAAGGAGAAAGCTCTTAGTTCCATAAACCCAGAAAATTATTATTATTATTATAGAAGTACAGTAGACAATTTATTAAGCCAACAGTCAATTTCTTCTGATTGGAACATTTTTGTTCCTGAGAAAAGAGATATCTAAAGGATACCTGATAGTATGGATGAAAATGGAGCTATGTGTCCTAGCTATTAAATCCCAACATTTCAAACTAATCGTTTAATATGCTGTCTTTGATGCCAGATTACTGTAACTAATATTCTCTGAATGTTGCAAGCTTATCTATGTGTTCACCCTCTTTTAGAAACTGTGGTTTTTGCATGGTGGTTAAGTTCGTGTCAAGTTGCACCATGTTACTTAAGCATTGCCACAAGCACCAACCAGCTCCCCCCCCCCCACTGCCCCCACCAATCTTCATACTGAAAGATTGGCCCAAAGAACACTAAATTTTCTCTGACATGTAATTATTACTGTTTTATGACAAGATAACCCTTCCTACCCAGCCCTCTGCAGCACATGTGTAGGATATGTTGAATGTTGGAAGTGACTTCGCCAGCCTTTGGCAGCTACAAAGTGCTTGTGGGGAGATGGAAAAAGTTTTAATCAAAATAAGTCTCTTTTGCTCGGCTGCTATTTTGATGATCTCATGAGCGGGTGCAGGGGGTGCGGGTTATGGGGCTGGGGTGGGGGTGGAGGTGGGGCTGAGTGTGGGTGGGGGGGGTGTAGTAGACCGGAAGGTGCTAAGGCTCCAGGTCATGTTTCAGGTACAGTTTGAGACAGGGAGAGGCAGGCTGCGGAATGGAAGGAATTATGAGATAGAGGTAGGCAGAATAAAAGCCTCCCCACCAGTACTGGGATTGGAGATCAGGACACAACAGGAAAAAAGTGGGCTCCTTCTTAGCTGATAAAACTGATGGAATGGAACAGCGCATTACGAAGAACGCAGCTCCTGGCAAGGCCATGGCGAGCGGGCGGACGCGCGGTACGTGTGTGCGTTCAGGGAGCCGCAGAGCTGGCTGTGCGGAGGTGAGACCCCGCATTAACCTGAGCTGCAGGCTTGGATGAGCCGCTCCGAGTCCACTGGCTGTTTCTGCTCCATTTTTGTTTCATGATCTGATGCAGGGGTATCGTCTTTCCCTGGCCCCCAAGCGCTGCTGGGCTTCAGCAGAGCACCAGTCTGGCTCCTCTCCAGCTTACCTGCAGCTCCTTTCTATCATTCTATCCTTGGAAGGGGAGAATGAGAGATTGGACAGACAGATAGAGAGGGACTGGGTATAGATGAATGCTAGATAGATAGTGTTCTTAGTAATTTACAGTAAATACAACCAAAAATGCACATGGCTATTTATAGATAGAGGCATGGCTGAATAATAGCCTGAAAACAAAATATGACTGCACATTCCAGGAAAAATTGCTTAGAGAAAATATCCACAGTGGTTACACTCACTATGATGAACCTGCTTTTGTTAATATTTTAGAAAGTATTAAACTGGGATTGTAGTACATGTTACATATCTGATACTACAAACAATGGAGAGAGTGATGCTGGCAATGCTCACCAGACTGTGGTGGAAATCATCCAACAGACATGGTCAACAGCAGCATGGTAGCTGTGATAGTACTTTAGCTCAGAGTGGCCCCTCGTGGGTACACTAGTACAGGGTAGTCCTCAGACCTGGAACTCTGGCCACATGCTGAGCCTGTCTGCATTGCACAGTTTATGGATACAACATGGAGGGACTGACAAGTCAGTTTGAAGTCCATTGGATTTTTTTCTTTTCTTCTCTTTTTTGGTAAGAATGCACAAGTGGGGAATAAGACAGCTTCCTACTGCAAACTGCCCTGAGACTGCGGGGTTAGAGAGGAAGCATTCCAAAAGAATCTTGGCTTGGTTTTCTGTGTGTTTTTTTAAAAGTTTTTTTTTCCTAAATATGGGCATCAGGGAAATCTAGCTCCCATGGGATCATAACCCTTAAAGTCATCAGTATTTTAGTCCGGGGGTCAAACAATGACAATCCGGGGGCACAAGATCACTATTTTTAGCACTCCTGTCTTTTGCAAGGAAGAGTCGTGCAGGCGGAATTCCAGCCCCACAGTCCATTTATAGTAGAAGAGGCAACAAAAATAAGCACTCTATCCAATTTTTCTTTTTCCAGCCTTGCACCATTTCCTTTGCCCCCTCTTCCCCCTTGTTCCCCTCTCTTCTCTGGTCCTATAGTGCTAATGACTCTTTCAGCTGAATGATGATAGACGTGGATTTATTATGTAGGCAGATAAGCCTTGGGAGTGTTTTTCCACAGAGTGTATGTAGACGTATACATTAAACACCGAGGTCCGTGGGGCCTGTCACTGTGACAGGGCGGCCTGAGGCAACTGGAGTGTGGTAAAAAATTTCGGGGCCCCCAGTTTACAAAAACACAAAGAGCCAAGGCAGAGCCAACGGCTGCCACTCAGGGACCTCAGACTCACAACCGAGGGAAAGCGCAATAACAATTTTGTTTAAATGTTTCCAACTGCGAGGAAGTCTCACTTCAGCAGCCATTCACCTCTTCAAATTAACATCAAAGTCATTTACGAGTGGACAGCAGTGCACCGGGACTTTGGTTCACCAGGGAGCTGGAGAGATGGTGCCAGTTTATTAAGATAAATCTTTTAGGCTTCGCATGAGGTCATCGATTCCGCATGTCTGTCTTCTGATAGAGTAGGCTGGCATGCCTGACTGCTCATACTCATTCAACTGCAGGGGCCGAACAGTCTCTCTCACTTTTAGTGAGGCCTATCGAGTGATTGAGCCAGAAAGCACATATGATCCTTCAATGTGACAGAGGGATTTCCTCAGATTTGGTACTGTAGTTTTGCTTTCTGTCTCCTCCCTTTGATTTTGTGACCAACCATTCATAAAAAAGAAAGATTCTGATGATGCCTGAACACCCAAGTTTTTTTTTTCTGGTTAAAATTATTATTAAAGTGCTATGACTTGTGTAGGCTTTTGGAAAAAGAGTTAAGCCATATATACTGTATGTAAAATGCACAATGAGTTTACATCATATCACTGTATCTTGAAGTGTTACATCTGAAAATTCTCATGTATATTCTTCCTACATAGATCACTTATAATCTATACTAATGTATTCATATATAATATTCGTTGTGCTGTGAATTCAGTACTGGATGGCACCTGAAATTTAGTAAGTGTCCCAAAGAGCAGGGTGAACCTTTCTTTTCTGCAAATATCATTCAATAAAAATGTATAGTTTTGTACGCAGCAACATGCTGTCAAAGGGTCAATACCCACCCACTCTTCAATTCTATAGATTAAGCAAAATCAGCAAATGAGCACACACAGCGATGCATGACAAGCATTGGTGGTCAGGAGTTGAGGCTATAGTTTTCCCTGACTTGAAATACATGGCAATAACATTCACACCTATGCAACATTTGCCATATAACTGTCAGTCAATCACTCAGTCCAGTGAGGATCCAGGCCTGCAATCCCTGATCCGCATGGCTTTATCAAACTCTACAGCTCTCACAGATCCTCAATCACATACTGGGCTGTGCTGCATTTCATTCCTCCATTACTTTGAAAGAGAGACAGAGTGAGAGAAAGAGAAAGAAAGAAAAGAGAGAGAGAGAGAGAGAGAGAGAGAGAGAGAGAGAGAGAGAGAGAGAGAGAGAGAGAGAGAGCACTCTGTCCCTTGAAATGTTTAGCTGTACCAAGTTCCTCAAGGAAAAAAAAACCCAGCATGAAAAGTGGCATAAAGGCAAATGCACAATAAGTTAGAACAGTCCTATTATTGATACAGTTGGAAAACAAACCATCATGAGGTCAGAGTGAACAGCACCAGCCCACGCTGCACACGCTGAGCTGATACCACATGCAGGGTTGCTGTATATCTGGTAAATATTATTTGAGGCACTGGCTCACATACCCTGCAAAGCAAGACCATACTGCTCCTCAAATGAACGTAATGCAGAACAGAAGGCCGGCGTTTGCTCATTGTCCGGTGCATTAACCTCAATCAGCTTGGGGAGAGCATCCCAACATTAGGAACACAAGGCGGGAGGAAAAGCGTCCTCCACATGTTCGGAATTCTTGGCACTCCCGGATGATTTACTACTGATTGGCTCCTCTTTATGGTGTGTACTCTGATACTCGCGGGGCCAGAATTATAAATGCTTTAAGGTCTTTTTTTCCTCTCCCCTCCTCCTTCTTCTTTTTCTCTTCCCTCGCCCCTGACCTTTTCGTGGTCATCACATCTGAATCACTTCCATTCACTCGCGTCTCGGCCCCATTCCAGACTCCTGCTCCCAGAGGAGTTCTTGCTCTGGCATTTTTTGGAAAAGTTAGAAGGTGTTAATGGCCCTCAGTTTTAATAATACATAAATTTCTCCTTTGGAGTAATTTGTGTGAGGGGGAGGAGGAAAGAGAGCCCAAAACATTTACTTGCATGCATCACCATCATGGCTGTACATTGGCGTCAGTGCCACCGTAAAATTATGGGAATAATTCCAGACAAACTCTTTATTCATCCTTTTTTATTACAATCAAAACATTCCATAGTGACAGCTTTGTATTAGATGACACTGTGTAGTTACAAAGATTAAAATGGCAAATGCAGTCATAAAACAGCATGGTACATGATTCAGAATTTCACTTTTATTTCATTCATTTAGCGTGAGCAAGGATCATGTGCACAACATTATTATATTATTATTTTAGAGCATACACAACTGCATTAACTTTTACAACAGCAAAAACAGCAAAAAATAATAGTAATAAAAATAATAATAATAATAATAATAATAATAATAATAATAATAATAATAATAATAAAAGCATTGACAGTACCCACTTCACTAAACATCTTTCAGTAAAGAGGCCTCTGGAGGTCACATGTCTCCCCAACTTCCTGTACATGTTCTGCACAATTGTCTTCTATTGTCATTGCTGATGACAGGTAAGTTGCTCAAAGATGAAATGCATTGTCACTCAGCAGATGAGACTGCCCCGTCCAATTTTAGCAACATGCATATTTATTGAGATGTAACCCTTACTGAGCAATGCCCTTAATTTAGGCTAGCGGGTATGTTATTTATAATTATGTTCCCCCATGGCATGGAAAAGGATGAGGGAAATGTCAGAGAGGATGCCAGGCTTTATTACAGCTGGCAGAGTGATTTTACCTATGGTTCAGCTTGCACAAGTTCATTCAGGTCCCTCTGGGGAATTCCTTCAGAATTTCTGCAAGGTCAGATTATTCGCAATATCGCCCCATATGACAAGAGCTCAGACTTTGCAACCAGCCGGGAGAAGTTCCAGCCATGTTGAACAATCGCTGATTGACTTACATTAACTGTGATCTAGATGGGTAATAGGCCGTGGCATGCAATTGATAGACAGGCTGTGTAGCTCTGCCAAAAGACAATACGGAAAAAATGGTGCGGAGAGCACTGAGTCATTCAATCCCTCGCTGTGCTCTTCTGTTCCAGCTCTTTAATTGTGCTATGTTTTTGTCTGCTGTCTTACTCCAACTGGGTACATTCTGTTATTCAACCAGATTCTTTCCAGAGCAATGAGGGGTGAGGCACCTTGGCTTAAGGGTAGAGCCAGTGTGATGCACCTGGGATTTGAACCTGGGTCCTTTGGTCTCAGGTTGAGTATACTCCCCATTGTGTTATTTTTTATTCCAGATCCCACCCTGAGGGAGCTCCCCTTTTTTTGCCAAGGCTCCACCAGCAAAAAAGCAGACAGACTTCCTGCCACTTCAGCCAGGAGAGATCACAAGTCAGTTTTTCATTTTGAGCTGCGAAAAAGTCATTTCTGCCTCAAGTCTGTCCCATTCCTCAGCTGTTTAATCTGATTGTGGAGGAGATCAAATGGTGCCACCATGTTCTCTGAGAATTTCACAAACATGAAAGCTCACCAAATAATTTAATGCATCCAAATGCTGCATTTGTACAACGTCTTAAAATACATTAACATATCCTTGCATTAGAGTGTCATTCAATACCCCACTGGCTTATGTTTTCCATCAAGCGCATTGAAATAAGAACCCGACTCCATTATATGAGGCCACCCGATACTCTGGCTCTGCCTTATTCCTCAGTTTTTTGCTTTGTCTCTAATCTATCTATCTCTCCATCTATCTGTTCGAGGTTCGCCACATTACTCTGCTGAGGTATCGTTTAACAGAGAAGATTTAATGCGACTTCCCCGCCACATTTCTCTCTCTGCTGCCTAATGTTAGCGGCATGAGAGAATAATTAAAGTCAAAGTTTTATGAAAAGCAGTGCACCCTGACCCACGCCCTTCCTAAGTACTTTTACCCTACCTTGAACGTTTTGTAAAATTCAAATGACCCCTCTCCGGGGTTAACTAATAACGGAGACGTTTGTGAAAGATGCTTCCCGAAATTTAATGTATTGAAAAATGTGTTTCCTGGCTTCGTCATACTTCACATAACCTTTCTCGTCCAGTCGTTAATGAAGCTCTTCCAAAAAAAGGCAGGGAGAGAGAGAGAAAGAGAGAGAGAGAGAGAGCAAGAGAGAGAGACCCAGAGAAAGGGGGTAATAATAGCTTCAATAGGGTTTGGTGTTTTTTTACTGATGGGGAACAACAAAAATAGCTGCTAAAGGGACCAAGGATCCACCTGTGTGTGGTGACTTTAATTAAAAAAGTAAAAACAGATGATCCCGTGATGGGGACCAAGGCCCGGGGAACATCCGATGCAGCTGGGCCCCCTACTTCCACGTGGATCCCACTCAAGGACTTCCTCATTGGGCTGTGGGAGCAGAGACACATGCACTGTGATCATCACACCACAGAAGGAGGAAGGCAGCAGGCCAGTCTTCTGCTTAAGGATTGTGTTGTTTGTCAAAGGTGGTGTTAGAAAGCATGGCGCGCTTCAGACCAGATCAAATCTCCACCTTTCTCCCCAATCCATTAACCTCGGATTTTCAAATTAGTGCTAACAGCCTATTATTCACATGCAGAATTTACAGCCAGGATAGTTTGTCATTTCTGACCACTGAGTGAACTTTTATGTCCTCCTTCAGTTTACAATCCTGTTAAAGGTCATTCAGTTGTAAAGCAGTGGGATCAGTGTATTCTTTCTGTTCACTAATTTAGCAAAAAAATTGACCATTAGACAATTCTCCATTTTGTTTTCCCAGGTGTCTATTTCTTGGTATATGTACTAATAAAACATCTCACACAATATGATCCCTGCTCCTGGACAGAGAATGTGGCATTCTCTCTTCAGGACGGATCCTAAAGCGTGGAGTATTCCCTTTCAAAACCAGATGTCTCTTTAAAGCATGCTAAGTGTCTGCAGATGTGTTTAAGTATTAACAACCAATAACAGCCATGTTTATTAACTCTTCGACAATCATATAAACATAGGCACACATCCATATACCTAGCTGTAGAACCTCCATACTCACCCTAAATAACTCCACCTGGTTCGGCATAGGATTCCCAGATCCTGAATGATGTACAGAACAGAATGTGTGTGTGTGTGTGTGTGTGTGTGTGTGTGTGTGTGTGTGGCCAAGCATTCAAAAAGGTTACCGACAGCTTGTTTGGAATGTTGCATGACATTATTTCATACATCATAGTCAAGGTTATGGAACATTATATGATCGTGTCTAATCGTTCCTTCGTGTCATTTGTGACAGGAAGTCAGAAATAGCTGAATGAATGAATTGTTTATGTATTTTCCCCCTGCCTGAATGTTTGTCATATTTACTTTCATTAAAAATCCACTCAAGGGATGCTCACTGCTGACAGGATGGAGATTTCCTTCAAATGCATTTAATGCTGTGAAAATATTTATGACACTGTTCACAGAGTGGAAATAACACATACATGTGTGAGCATACTCCGCTAATCAAACAGAACAAAACAAACAAGTGCTGTGAAAATATATATAGGGGCTGTTGCGGTATGAAGACGACAATTGTTTTGGAAAGGGGCTCGTAGTTTGACCAAACTAAAATATATACTGGTACATGATAGTAATTATAATGGGTTCTTTCAATCGCCAAAATTGGCATTTGCAATAGTCAAGACAGAGAGCACATGGCTTTGTAACTGCTGCCATGCGTATTTGAAAGCCATGTGTACAACACTAACTTTAAAACTTCAAATAAAGGATGCACCAGTTATTCATCATTACACAAAGTAGTGTCATTATGCCATGAGTCTGGCCTGCTGAGTAGGGCCTGATTGCTCCATATCAGCCCTGTCTTTATATATGCTACACAGATTTGTGTGCTATTTAGTATAGCGGTTCTAATCAAGATATTATATAGTGCTTTTTAACAATGCAAAAATTGCAAATGGATCACCAGAACAAACTCCACACTTTTGTCCTACTTTTTAACAGTGTTGCTGGAAAAATACAATATCTTTGTCAGCACTTAAGGTCTATATAGTTCTGCCTCAGGATATCCCTTTCCTGGGAGGAAATATTGCTCCTCATTTAAGTTTTTTACCTCTTTCTGTTTCTTTTGGTAACATCCCATAACACAGTTGCGCAGTAGGGTTGGCTTAGTTTTGTAATTATGAAGAGAGATATTTTTTCTCATCTGAAACAGTAACTTTACTTTGTTCATCTTAAGAAACTGAAATATTACCAGCAGTGGAAACAAGTAACACAACAGCAAAATAATCTGCAGTACAATGGGATGCTAACTTTTACATTAAATTACATTTGTTAGATGCTCTTATCCAGAGCGACTTACAAGGAAAAGTGCATGAGAATGGTACAAAAACTTGGAGACATTGTTGGGGTATTTGTATTTATCATTATTATGGAAAATAGATCCCAACTCTAATGTAATGAGCTACCTGATTTATTTAGCAAACAATCGTACATCTATATATACAGTTGTAAAAATAATTGGATGGCAAGAACATTTATTTTATCCATATGTTTGATATTAGGAATGAAATAAGCTGGTTGCTCAGTTTGCACAATAGTTGATTTTAAAATACTCATACTCTTCACTGTAAAACTTATGAGCAAGCATGCCAGGTTGATAATAGGGACAATAGTTCTGCCTTGATGTGATTGCTACTGTTCCCTTGATGCTGTAATCATAGAACTGGTTTTGGTCTTAAAATTGCAAATGTATTGAGCTCAGCCTATATATTGGCCTATATGTTGTGGTCAACAATATCGATAGATCAATCAGAGATCAATTAGAGTATAAATGAAAAAAAGAGATCTAAATTTGCCAATGTACTGAATGTCTATATAGTCAAAAGCAATGCTGCCGCCATATGAGAATGATTCTGCCAAGCACACACACACTGTAAATGGTTTCATATGAATTAGTGCAAGGCAGAATGTGCCTGAGCAGTGGATGTGACCTGAGTGGGAGAGAAGTGGCCTCTGTCAAGGTGAAGAACGGACCACACCTCCACCAGGTGCTCAGCCATTTGTAACTCTCCCCTCTCAGGCAGTATGAGAACCCTATTTGTGCATGCAGGCCTCTATAGCTCAGCATACCCTTGCGCTATTGGGAGACCAGGTTTCATTTGTGCTGGTAGGGCTGAAATTCACCACAACTACCTTACTGTGTGGCAGTCTTTGTATCAATATGCAGCAAACTGTACTTTGTGCGCCGTCCTTTGTCTTAGCTATGGAGAAGCCAAAAGGAATTGATTTGGTATAGTGTAGCTTTTGGGGATTGAAAAGGAATCAAACCTGTGGCCTTTGAAACTGAGCTTCATTTTCCGCAAAAGAGAACATTTACTCAAAACCAGAGTTGGGCAGATTACGTAAATGCAAGCACGAATCACATGAGCATGAGAATAATTTGTTGTTGAATGTCATTGGATTTTTCAAAAATACTAACATAATTTGGTTATTTTGTATTACGTTCGTGCTGTTTTCTGAGTATCCCCCCGTCTCACCAGCCACATCCCCTCTCAGGACAAAACATAGGAATGCAGATTTTAAAATGAGAGGGATATCAGTATGCTGATGAGAGAGAAGGTTGGTTGGGATTGAACTGTCTTTCTCTATTCCGCTTTGAAATCTGTGGTGGCAATTAATTAAAGGATTTTTGCACTCTGCTTCATCACTCTGGTCCATACATGTCAAAGGATTAAGAGCCAGGAACAGAACTCCTGGACTGAGAGATCAATAGCTAAGTATACAGGAATGACCCATTCACTACATTGTTGTCTTTGATTGTTTGGACATCACATGTGCAGCTGTCATCTTATAGATTGTGTGTGAGCTAGTACCTCCTTTTCACTCATCCCACTGCACACACAATTGCCTTACTTGTTTTAGGATTTTGAAAGATTTAAAACAAATTCATAACTTTTACAATGAAGATGCAATATTTAAGATATTTAATAATATTATTCTTCACTATTTATAGGTCAAATTTAAATGCATTTGTGACATTGACCATGCGAACTCCTTTGTACAAAAGGTTAGACCCCATTGAACATTTATGGGGGCACGTAAAGGCCAAGAAAGTTTTGGGCACTTACATACCATGGGATAACACGGATCATCAGTTTTTGCATGAGTTTATGGAGTCCATGCCATCTCCAGTGCATGCTGTTATTAAAGCAAATGGGGGATATACCAAAAACTAAAACATTCTGAAATTCATATGCATTTGTCAAAGATTTAGCTTTTCACTCAAATTCGTAATTTAATATCAAATATAATGATAAAAGAATGCAAAATAGAAACACTTCCATGAGTGGTCTCAGCAAAAATGACCTGCAAAAATGAAAAATCCACATATCTTTCAATTTTAACACACACGGTCATTTTTGCACCTTGGTAGCTGATCACCTTGGGCTGTCTTTTGCAGGTGGTTTTAACTGTTCTACCTGTGATTTTTACATACACACTTTTTGGAAATCCCTCCTTAAATCTGCATTTACTTATTAAAGTAAATTTCTCAAATGTCCAAAACACCATATTTTATCTCAAGTAATCCAAAAAAAAAAAAAAGAAGATCATCATGAAATCAATTTTCACAGTAAATTGTCAATGGAATTTATGGAATAACTCCTTAAATACGTAATTTGGACATGTACAGTTTTAAACCATACATCAGGTAACTATTTCAAGCAAGAGGTTGATTAACTAACAGTTATCTGTTCGCCACACTGAACTGTTTCAGATGACTATTGTGTTCTAAGTCCTGCCATGGCTTTTTTTTTATTCCTCAGTGATTTTTATTAATCATACGCACTATGAGTAAATCTCAAAGGCAATTACTCAGGCTTTCCTGTTCCACATTCTGGAGGCAGCTGAGATCATTCAGATCGTCTGTATCAAGTGCTGAAGCCTTTTCGGGGTCGAGGGCTTTCAATATATTATCTTTCAATATCAAAGACAAGCGAAAACTGAACTGAAATCAAGTAATTGTAAATGAAATAACAATTAAAAACTTTAAAGATAAGGTAATCACCGCAAACACAATGATTAGTGATCATTAATATCCAAGCAGATACTGACAGCTGAAGTCCAGTTTAATATCACTGAAAATCCCGAGACACAAACACATGTAAAACACATTTCAAAAACAGTTTATGGTATACCGTTGATATACCATAAATAAGTTGACAAAGAAAGTCTACACTATTTAAACCTAAAGCATTCAAACTTGAAATTGCTAAGGATTCTGAGTGAGGAGCCAATGAGTTCAGTGTACATGAAAGACCCAGACTTTTCCGCCTTTTAGGAGGATTTCCTATCATTGATATTAAACCTGATGAGAGCGATCTTGGGTTCTGAATGCTGTATCCTGAGGACAGATTTCCTGTATCATCTAACATTGGATGTACATCATATGCTCTGTGCTCTTCCCTTTCTCTCTGATGAGTCCTCTCCCTCATGTGCTTCCATCTGCCACTCGCTCCCTGCAAAATCAATACCAGATCCATTTGCTGTATCATGGCCATATCCAGAACCCAGAATGGTAATGATGCTATGATAAGCCTGGGTAAATTATGCAGAGGAGGTTTTAGTGTGATCAATAGAGTGGGCACACGTTTTGTGCACTATTCCCACGGTAGTCACTTTGGACCGTGTACAATATGTGTGTGATATTATTGGTATGGGTTTTGTGTGATTTGATCCTGTCATTTCAAGGACTGCAATTATATTTGTTATGCTTTCTGTCATTTCATCTCACAGATCAAGAGAGGTCTTTCTGTACTTCCTTGTATAAAGAATACGTTTCCTTTGTTAGTGCCCTCCCAGTGACAGTGCGTGTAACTACCCACCAGCACTGCAGCCTCATAGTGTTTCTCAGCATGGTATTTCCCTCAAAGTCAAGCGCACATCCTGTAACATGAATTGGTTGTAGGAAAAACATTAGAATTCCATGTAGGATTCTAAGATAAGGGTGTCTACTAAGGTAATAAACTGTGTCAGAAACATTCATCTTCGATGATTGAAGTAAATCCACAAATGCTCAAATATAAACACCCTTTATATTTATGTATTTATATATATTTTCAGTGCAAACATTTTGGTGTAATAATTGTTATCAAGTGGCTCTTCCATGTTTGCAGTCTTACCAGGAACAAGTACCTGTAGATCCAGGATGAAGCTTGTTGACATGGGTCAAACCTGGAAAGGCATGGAGGACCTGTATGAACATGACATCACCCCACTAATGGCCTGCAAACAGAGGCCCAAATTACTGGCATCACCTTGGGGAGATTTTAGCAGGGTCTTTGGTGTTATGAGTTGTGCTGGCAAACACCACTTAAGCCCAGGGTTGTGCTTCCTAAACAAGTATTTAATCCCCTCATTAAAGATATATGAAACTGGAAATCAATGAGGGTTCTGAGTTAGAGCCTCACCCTCTTTCTTGGAGTCCTAATGGTTACACGCTGTTAAACATTACAGAGTCCTCTCTGCCTGTGTATCCATTACACTTATAAACAGTGAAGTATTTTGTAAGGTGGCCTGGAGGGTGTTAAAACAAAAATATTCTTGAGGTATTGTAGATCTAAGCCTGTTTTTGGTTTACAGTTCCCTTCACTCACAGCTATTGCTGCTTTTGTCTTTACCTGAAATAATCCTGATAGTTACTGTGGATCCTTCATGACACTCTTCTTGCTGCCTTGTAAATGGTCTTGCTTTACCAGTCCAAATTTATTCACCAGGTGTTAAGTCACTACCCTCTCCTGTATATTCCTTAGGGATTCCAGTCATAACCTTTCTTAACTCTTGATTGGGTTGAAACCCATAGATAAGCATTTTGTTGTTAACCTGATATCTTTGTCATTCTTCTGTATTGTTTATTGTGTCTCCAAGGTAATAAAAACTGTAGATGTCCCCAGTTTTGTCCTCTTTCTTGTAAATAGGATTCATCTATTTTATTTTAACTCATATTATATGGGCCATTACTTTGTATGTCTCTGCTTTCCTATCCTCCACAACTCCCCAATATTGCATGCACTTTGGTGTGTAACATAAGTTTACACCTTTCCCATGCCACCTCATGTATAAGTGACATTTACTGGAAAAAATGATACTCAATGGTACAAACAGCAGGGGTTTGAACCCCTGACTCTTAGGTAAAGAGTACATCGCTCTAGTTGTTGTTAGTAATAAAGTTGCAGGTCAAAGTTTTGATTTGATTCATCCAAGGTAATATGTTGAGCAAAGGGTATAGGGCCATTCCAAGACCATGGTAACCATGAATTGTTTTCTTTTTTCAATGGCTGTCCCAGAATTCCATTTTTATTCCCCAAGATCTAGCCAGTGAATCAGGATTAAAGAGGCCATCAACCTGTCAGAGGATGTGGGCTTGAGGTGGCACATGGATCCGTTTCACTGTAAACAAGCACAGGAACCTCCTAAATAATGGAGGCCATCCTTTTTATGCGACTTAAAGAGATTCATCCCCCGCTGCTCTCGCTAGATTTGATTTTTAACTCCAGGCAGAGCCACTGAACATTACAGGCTCATCTGAAGGGGTTCTAAAATGAAAATGGAAAGCTTTCCGCCGTTCCCGGGCAATCATTACCTTGGAAGATGGAGGGCAGGCTCTGTTTCCAAAGCATTGTCTGAACGGCACATTTTATGCTTCGCTGAACACTACGAATGTGCGGCCCACAGACATCTTGCGGTGCCGTCTATTTTTCTGAAAAATTTCTTTTATTTTTCTTGAAAGGCTTTTCTCTGATTTTGGGGTTGTTTCATGTATAACCTAACCACAGGTATCAAAGATGAGCCCTCTGTGCTCTGCAAGGTCAATGGGAGAAACGAGACAAGCTTAAGAAAAACAAACACAGGAGGCTGCGTGAGTGTCACAGACTCCAATGGCCTTTTAAAAGATGGGTCCTGAGCAGATCTGAAGGTGCGCGCTTCGTCTTCACAGAAATAAATTGCTTTAAGGAATGATACTGATAAAAATGCGGCCCTGAGAAACCTGAGTGAGAGGACCATTTTTCATGATTTGGCAAAATGGCTTCGTAGTTTACATTCCTTTAATGATATTGAATTTGACTGACACCTACATAATAAATTACCACAGGTTCATACAAAAATGTGAAAAATTTCACTGCTGCTGCTGTTCTTATAAAAGTGTTTAGGTAACCATAAGATGGAAAAAAATAGGGAAAAAGTGAAATAAATAGAGCCTGTTTTATTCTGTGCCTCGGGTAAAAATCATAGCACATGGCAATGTTTTATGGACCTCATATGTGCTTGTCTTGTGCCCATATGCCTTTTAAATGAAAGTTGAATAAAACAAATAATAAACAATGTGGAGCAAATTATTTATTTTTTAGAACCAAGAACTTTGTGTATATATTTATATGTGTGTATGTATCACTGATAGAATACAACGGTTGCTTTGAGGCTGCCCAGGCCTTACAGTGATCACAGTCTTACAGTATGGTGCAGAATCACAGTGCCCGTGTTGGGGTATCTGTTAGTGATTAGGTGCAATCGAACGGAGAGGAGGCAGGTGGTGTTTTGGGCTGGGGGTCTGCTGACAGTTTGCAAAACTGTAAAAGATATTATCTGGGGGGAATGAAAACAGCACTCAGCAGGTCTGTCAGAGAAGATGGACAAGTTAAAACAGATGATGCAAGCTAGGGCCACTTCCCCAACGCTTCCCCGTCGCTTCGGTATTCTGAGTTGCGTGCAGCTGCACAGATCCTGGTCTCCCACATCTGGCCGCACTCACCTGGAGCACGATGCCAGGAGCAGGAAAGGGACTGTGGACAAAAATGTTTTTAAAAAAAAGCAAACCTGTCAGCTCAGACCAAACAAAGGGATATTCATTGGGTGTTTAAAAGTAGTCACTGTTTAAACACGCAGAGCAATAAAGAAGCGTGGGGAGAAACATTCCAAATTGCCAGATAAAAGCACATGCCAGTACCACGGTCTTCTGCGAGCAGCTTTAAATGGCAAAACAAAGTCAATCGCATGCTTTTTCAGTGAAGGAGAGAGCCTGGTCCATAGGTGAGGCCTGGCCTCTCACTGGGTCTTGTGGTTAAGCCAGCTCTCTGTGGAGGAAGCGTGGTGAGTGAATTTTGTAGTTGAAGTGAGAGAGCCCAGGTGAAAGGTCACGCTTGGCTCTTCCTGCTCCGATGCGTCTGCCTGGTGCTCTGGAGACCCGGCTGATTACTGCGCTGGGACAGAACTGCAGAACTTTTTCATTAGGGAGAGGTCCAAGATCATTCAGGAAGGTTCCGGACCATTAATACATTTGAAACGGCAAATGAAAGGGGGGCTTGGGAGGATCGCTGAGAGCCACAGGTTATTTTGAAAGGGGAGAAAGCCCTTGAAACAGTCGGTCACGGGAGCCCCTCGCGACTAAATCCTCCCAAGATCATCTTAACCTAAAAATCTTCCTAAGAACCGCCGCCAATTTTCCTGCAATTTACAGTAAATTGTTTGTGAAATCCTCGTCGATCCCACCGCTGGGAATCTTCTTGCAGAACTGAGTGATGGGGAATGGCGGGGCTGAGACTGCGTGTGATTAAAAAAGGGTGTATGGCGCACTCGGCAAAAAGGATCATCTGTGTTCTTTTCGGTTGCTCTGAACCAGGGGTGAATCGTCAGGACCTTACTTTTCCACTATATGCATAAGGCTTTTATTTTTATTCTTGATTGTGGCTTAAAATAATTACAGTGAGTGTATCCATACAATATGAAGCACAGAGAGATGATTGTGTGGGACAGTGATTCATTGGCAATGTTTAGAAGACTTAATGATGCCGATCCATCTCTTTGTTATTGTAGGTACGTTTCATCCAGTGTAATATTGCAGATGTACTGAAAGTATACATTTCCAACCAAGCAAAAGATTGTATGGCACTTAAAATGACTTGAATAAAAAAAGATTCAGGTCAGTTTTTAAAGTTGTTAATATTTCATCTTGCATAGTCATATAATGAACAGTATTGATTTCTCATTTTTTATTAATGTTCTCAGGGGCCAGAGCAAAACGTTGAACCACCCGCTAATCATGAATTACAACACAGGACATTTTTCAGAGGAAGTTCACAATAAATAAACAAAAAGCTGTGTCGGCTGGAAGTATATCTCTCAATTTCAATTTCTGACTTTGGGATTGCGAAAGCCATACATTTGTTTTTTGTCACATTTATTCTCTTGTCAAGAAAGTCTTTCTGGTGAAATATGTTACAGTGTTGTTTGTTTTAATTAAGTGTGATTTGTTTTCAATGTTTTTTTTTTTCATTTTTCTACTACACTCTACCTATTCCCTGTGTTGCACTGTAAATGAACTGTTTTGACATAAAAAAACAGAGAAGTCTGTATTACTTCATCTATGTTTAACTTTGTTATGTAATGTATTTTCAATAAATAATTTGACTATATGGTTGAATAAATATGAAAGCTATAATATATGTGGTGTTATAAATGACATAATGAAAGAACTGTAACAAATGTGCATTTTTTCATGAAAGGTAGATTAAGTTTTGGATAAAACCCTTCTTAGTCATATAGGGGGTCCTTCTTAGGGTCCAGTGATGTCTTTATAGGTAGAGTCTTCAGTTCAGTGGTTCCTAAACCTGGTTCTGCAGGGCCAGCTGGTTTTTTTTTTCATCTTAAGATCATAAATTGGTTGCAACCACATGAAATAGAGATGATGTAATATGCCATGTAATCAATTTTTGTTTAAATTGATCAAGCAAATGCTGAGTAACAACAACAACAACAACCAGCATACTTTGCATCCCAACATGATGAGTTCTGAGAACCCTTGCTTTGGTTGCACATGTAATGCATGGTGCATTCTGTCCTTATACTTATATACCTGAGTGTGCATGCAGGGATTTTTCTCAAAGTAAAATAAATCAATTAACATTTTCATCATCAAATGAGCATGCATTTGAAAAGTACAGCAGTGCCAAAACCTCTTAATTTATTTCCCCCTAATATGCAACTAATTATAGTAGGCATACTGCTGCTAATATTTGTAAAGCCTATGAGTTTCATTATTTGAGGAGAATAACTGTTTTTCACTTATTATGACAGTGAATATTTTATGAGCGGTTTCACATAGTGTGCGATATATCACAGAATCCTCCATGGTTACATTTCTGAAAATCTTCAAGGCCTTTGTAGATTGTGAAAGCATGCTTTTGTCTCATATTCTGCCTCTCAGTCAATCCTGATATATTGGATTATATTTTAATCTTTGTTGTTGTAGTTGTTGTGATTCATACAATATTTACTCTTACATGGTTTTAGTAGTCTTTCACTCCAGTCACTGCCTCCTGCATGTTTTCTTTCCCTTCCCCACCATTACTCATCCCTCTGGTAGTATCAAAGCTCTCTTTCTCTCTGCCCAATTCACCCCACAGTTCGTGCCCAGCCTTTACCTGAGAAATATGCCCCACATTTGACTGCTCATAAACCAAAGCATTCTCCTGATAATCAGCTTTCATGCTGTCTGACAGCAGTCATTTATTGACTGCCATGTAACTGTAGAGTCTGCTCTCAGTGAATGAGGAGTAAACATAGTTAGCTGCTAGTCACGTGCATCGAGTAGTTTACCATTTTGCTTGAGCATTTTTTCTATGTGTGCAAACTATTAGAAGTTACTATACTGCTATCTGCTCAGTTTGAATTAAAACAACCTATTTTGCAGTGAACTGCTGCTGTTCAGACATGTAGACACAGGACAATCAAAGAGTGGAAACAGATGAAAGCATGAATGGATTGAAGATAGAGGGAGATAGTGCTGTGTTCATTCAGGTTTACAGGTAACGCATGATTTCCATTTGTTCTGGATGAAAAATGAATTATGTCTGAGGAAGGAAGTTGCTTAATCAACATTGGCAGAGTGATTGTGTTGAAAAGATAGAAATGTGGTTAAGGACAGATAGAGATGTGATTAAGGACAGATAGAAATGTGAATAATGACAGATAGAAATGTGGTTAAGGACAGATAGAAATGTGGTTAAGGACAGATAGAAATGTGGTTAAGGACAGATAGAGATGTGGTTAAGGACAGATAGAAATGTGGTTAAGGACAGATAGAAATGTGATTAAGGACAGATAGAAATGTGGTTGAGGACAGATAGAAATGTGGTTGAGGACAGATAGAAATGTGGAATAATGACAGATAGAAATGTGGTTGAGGACAGATAGAGATGTGATTAAGGACAGATAGAAATGTGAATAATGACAGATAGAAATGTGGTTGAGGACAGATAGAAATGTGGTTGAGGACAGATAGAAATGTGGTTAAGGACAGACAGAGATGTGGTTAAGGACAGATAGAGATGTGGTTAAGGATTACAACTTTTGAGAAAAGATGTTGTTGTTCCCAGGCCATTGTTTCATGTCCTTAATCTGAAATTACCCACTGAATTCCAAACAGAAGAACTTAATCTCTGTGACTTAATCTCTGCTCAGTGACTTTGTCATTAAAGGTTAATTCCCACATATGCACATTGGATGCTGTAGCCTAGCCATTACTGACTTGAGCCTGGGCCATGTGGGGAAAGGGTGGGTTCAGACTGACCACAGGATTCCTTGAGTTACCGCTGCACTGCTCCTTATAATGCTCCAGTTGTTCACGAGATATGAGGTGTTATCAGTAAAGGATGCACCCTTACCTGGCACTATGTGTGGTCCCTGATGTGCAAAATAGTCACTGGCTTGTGGTTAAGGACCTTTTCAAGAAAGCATTATCCTATATACCCTCTCTGTTTGCAAGTCCAGATCCTCATCCACAGCTGTGAACCTTCACTTTCAAAGATGATACGGCAACATCGCTATCCAAAACTATGTAAATGTGGATTCGCATAACACTATCACTGGCTAATAGTGCAGTCCAGGTGCAGGTGCCATTCTTGTGATAATTCAAAATTATGGCAAAATAGGTGGGGACTATAAAAAATCAGTGGAGAGTCTTTAAAAATTATAAATGATACTAGGATTGAAAAATATTGAAATAAAATACACAATCTCTCTCTATATATATATATATATCAGAATGTTACAATATATTTGGAAATATAACAATTTTCTGATACTGTTATGTATTTAAAAATAATGTGAAATGTACATACCATTTTATTTTCCAAAAAGTAAATATTGTTACAATATATTGCGGTGTATCTCATTTCCATAAGGACCTACTGTAAGCATTGCTCAGAGAGCAGCAAAGTGGCCTGAGATTTGGCAGCGAGAATGTCCAGTCATGCCAGCACAGCTGTCTGACTGGCAACCCCTTAGCTGCGCATCTCATCCAAAGCCACAGCCTACCTGTTACCATGCCCTCCAGCACTTTAAGATGCCAGGGTGTGAATTAGCCCAGAAATAAGCTCACAGAGGTTCAGCAGCATTATACAAATCCCCACAGTCTTTACAAAAAGAAAATATATAAAATCACTTTTTTATTTGAACAGCAGTTCCTGCTCCAACCCTCTCAGAATGAGAACCATAATGTTATCTGATATTTGAGAATATTGCTTTACACTTTTAGGTTGGAGTACCCATTTCTTTTATTAAGTCAAGCTAAGCTCCAAGGAAGAGATATTTTGAAGAAAACACGTTTTGTACATTACAAATAATCTTCCAGCCAATGTTTTCCATATTCATGATGAAGGTGTTCACAGGGACAAAAATGATCAATTACCTATTTTTAACCCTGCTGTGAAGTCTCAGGTTTACCCCAGTGTAATGGACAAAGAAAAAAATGAAACAAATCAAATAGCCTCAAGTTTTGAGCATTGTAATTCAGTCCACTGTTAATAATTCCAGGGGCACCAGCCTGCAAAATCTCTTTTGAAAAAGACAGTGGTGGGATTTTATGAGAGGCCGTTTCTCTCGCACCAGCTTTTGTTTACACTTTCATTATATCTCAACTACATTATCTGATGCCTCCATCCAGTTTTCAATCTCATAGCGCAGCTTTAATCTCACAGCGCACTCAGCCACGCGTTCGGCTGTGCGGAGAATCTAAGAGAGGTTATATTACGGCACATGAATCAAGGCAAAATGAAATGCACTCCAGACACGTTCAGATGGTTTTAATTTATAGCGGAGAGCCACAGATACAAAAATGCATTTAAGGTAATCTGATCACTTGATTCGATGTCGAATTTATGAGCAATCCAGCTCAGAGCTGAGTGAGTTGTTTTAATAATAGGGGCAAGAAACCTTGGTCTACTTACATTGAGTTGTTGGACTTGTATACAAAGAATAAAAATACATTATTATTATTGTTATTATTTAGTAGTAGTAATAGTAGTAGTGGTAGCACTGGTAGCAGCAGTAGTAGCAGAAGTAGTAATAGTAGTTTTCCCCGGTTGATAAAATCAAATATTTTTTCAAAGGTCTTGTGGTATACCTTTGTAACACATCTAAACATATTTCATAATTACATAATTAAGCAACTCAGTCTTGTAGCCTTGTCTGAGTTCAAAGTTGTGGAAGTATTTCCTGTGGGTCTGGGTTAATGGAGATTTCATTGAAAACAATCGCACTCAAAAAAACCATTGTTTCAAGGGAATTTGATTTCCCCACTGTCTGTGGTCCATGTTACATTGATGACTCAATAGTAAATACTGTATTATCTGTCTTTGTCTCTCTTCAGAGATGAAATCAATTTACAAGAGGCAGATATTGGTTGTTTGGCTTTATCCATTATCATCAGGGCAGCTGGTTAACACATTAAGAAATCCACAGGCATTTCCAACGGAAATGGAAAAAAGCATCATGTTTTAATGCTTGTAGCCACAGAAACCAAAGTGAGATTATTCTGAGTCATTATACTGTCTTCCTACGGTGCTTGGGGATTTGAACAAAATCTGTGCAGATAATGAATTTGTGGAAGGCAGATTAAAGGAAGTCTTTCACTTCGGAGGCTTCGATTTTGTCATTTCTTTCTAAGTTGCTCTCAATTGGCTTGGTTTTCTGCTCTCAGCAAGGGCAGGACATGTTGTAGAGAAGCACAGCTGCCTGAGATGCAGCAAATGGATGTTTTTTGTCTTTGTCGAATGGCCTGTAAATCAAAGTTTGAGCAAAGGTCCATCCTTGCAGTGCCATGTGCTATTAGCTTGTCCTTCCTATGTCACTGGAGTAAGGCACTTAGTGCCTAGGAGGTGTTCAGGGTTCTGTGCATCCCCCCTTTAGCACACCATCAGCAGGCACTGCCCAGGGACCTGCACATGCCACCTCCAGTGCTATGGTTTCCCAGCAGTTATTGCTTCTGCCTTTAGGCCTCCATATTAGCAGTTCTGCTTTTCAGTTCTTGAAATATAAAATTTCCTACTGTTTGCCACAGAGGGACATAATGTATTCCTGCAAAGTAGTGATTGATGAGAAGAGGAAAACCTTACCTGTTAAAAATATGACAAACAACCATCATCATCTGCTATCCTGTCAGTTATTCTGGAAGTTCATGGAATTTTATGCAATCACATACCGGATTCAGTTGGTGTCCTTTATGTAGCATTATTGTACAAGTGTTTAAGAAAGAAAGATTTGGGTTCTTCTTTTGCTACCATTTCATTACATTTGGATGACAGTTAATCAGTTTTTAGGCACATTTCTATACTACTGCCAGCTCACCTCTGACAGAATATGGAGGCCTTGACGCTGACAATGACAAGTCATTTATGCTGATCTGTGTGGAAGAAAAATGCTGTTTGGGGAAAACTAATATAACCTCCTGAAGTTTGGGTTATAAATCTGCTTTATGCCCCGCTACATCCATGAAAGTGTCTAACTTTACAAGTAAATTTGCTTCCAGAAACTGAGCGGTATGAAGACCTGTAAGTAAATCACACCCAAAAAATGTGCGTACCAAGGGCCTAGTAACAGCACACTGGTCCACTCTGCATTTTAGTGAGAGCAATAGTGTGATTTGTGTGACCTGGTGAGACAGGTCAGTATTTTCATAAGCATGTCATGGTGCCAGGGACAGTCCCTTGGTTTCCTCTCTGGTGGTTCCAGTCCAAAGATGGCTTCGTCGGCCGCGTTAACATGAAGAAGCCCAAGTCCCGGCCACAGATGAAGGGATGTGGGTTTGGACCAGCAGCTTGCAAGCAGCTGTACAGAGCATGCCGCTCCGCGTTCTCTCCCAAAAACGAATGCAACATGAGCCCTGCGTTGCCGTCGCTTGCCCCCATCTGCCTCCGATCCCACTTATCTCCGCAGCCGCTTTCTTCCTTTTTGATCCAGAGATGCGGGGAGCACCATGACGGGGGAGAGGCAGAGGCCTGGGACATGCTGCAATAAATCCACTCTTTTCTGTTGTCATTCCAGCAGCATCTGTGAACAATTGTCACAATTACCGTTTTGAACTGGGGATTGCCTTCCAGCTCGCCTCTTGGTTCCTGAGAAGAAAAAAACAAGCATAAGTACAACCTCCAGCATGTACCTCTGGCCAAGTCAGTAGTGACCAACTGGACTATTGCATAACTCCAAGCTTTTTTGTAAGTTACATCAATTATTATGCTTACATTATTCCCTCTTTTTTTCTTTTCCAATGGCATTCAGTTTTACTTTATTCATGATGAGTAACTGTAATTATTTTTTTCATCTGTAATCATTCACCAGACTCAGTATGCATTTTTGAACCCATGTTGGAACAGATATTTGGTACCCAACTTTGCACACAAATGGTTAACTTTGAAAGTTAAATAAGATAAATTTATTTATTTGCACAATGAGATACAGCAGGATATCTCAGTGCAGACTTAACAAGTAGCAGAGTCTTCAATAAGACACAATTTAGTGTTTCCATTGTGAAAAATTGCATAACACACTTAAAACAGGGCTATACCATTTCAGATTAGTTAAAGTGAAGCTCGTTTGAAGGTTCACAGAGCAGATGCTAAGAATCCAGGGGCTTTGACAATATCTCGTCAAAAATTGCTTCATGATAGCTTCCTCATAATAAACGGCATAAACAGAATTTTTGATGTTTGTTCTTTCAGACTTTTCATTAGGTTGGAGCTAGCTGCAGATGCTGGATCTTGATTGGCTATTAAGTCCATCAAAATGGCTGCCAGGCTGAACCAAGGGAGCCAAATTAATTTCAATTAACATCAGAGGCACACAAATTGGAATTATGTGAAACTTTATGACCATGAGGAAGGTTGCACTGTTTGAGAATATGCACACAAAATATTTAGATGCTGTTTACTGCTGAGCCATGAATTAGATTAAACATCAATAGCTTTAACAGAAATAATTGAATCTGTCAAATAAAGAAAACATTTATTCATTTGCCTAATGCATCATTGTTAAACATATAAAGAGTAAATAAATAAATAAATGAATAAAGCCAAATAGTATAAAATGTACACATCATAAAATAAATGTCTGAAACATAATCGCTCAATTGTTTGATGGCCTGTAAAAATATTATTTTGTTTTCACATTCAGTGGTGTTTTGAGGGTTTCCAGTGCAGTGCCCTTTGAGGTGGTAGATTAGGGACAATACTATGGCCCTGATCTCGAGGCACATGAGAAAAGCAGGCCACCAGCTTCCTGCAGCTGGCCTGTCGACCCCACGCTTCCCTCTCATGCATGTATTGAGATGCGCTGGGGCTAATAATGAGCCTTTGTACCTTTTTTATTATTTATCCCTGCCGAGGCCTCCAGCTATTCTTTAAGCCTGCCGCTGCAGTTGAGTGAGCCCCAGACTCGCTCACTCCGGTGCTGAGATAGTTCAAACGAACGCAGCCTGTGAATTATTGAGGGAAAACTGCTGGGAGCACTCTGTAAATTACCTCAGTTACATATGCACACGCTCTCCTCACACAGAGGAGGCTCCATGCCAGTGCCGGGACAATGATGGTATCAATCACTGGGCTCTAAAATCAGTCTGTCAGTAATAACTACTGTATATGTCTGGGCAGGAGACTGATGGGGCTGCCGCGCTTAACCAAGCACTAATCAACGATACTACCCATCACCGGCTGATCCGGGGCACAGATCCACTGCCTATTTCGGAAATTGTGGTCTTGGAGAACGCATTGGGCGATTACATTTTTATTTATGTCCTTTTGATTTAGAAACTACCTTAAAACTGTAGGCAGTTTCTCTCTTTTCACTTCTGCAATTTACACTAGAGGAGACCATTCTGATTGCCCCCTTACCATCACCTTCTCATCCGGATTTGCCTGTATTTGTGTCACTCTGTGGACCTTTACCTTCCCTTCTTTTGCTCTTTACCTGACTTAACCTTCATCATGAAGTCACTCTTTTGTTGCTCACACATAATCTAAAAGTTCACTTTCTGAAACCAGAGTTTCAGTGATAGGCTATATGGTATTGTTATTTTCTATTCTCACATTTGTAGGATAACATTAACAAGAACATTGTGCTGGAGTGACAGAGATAAGAAAAGCAACCCGTTGTTTCCCAGTGTTCCCGGGCTTGTGCTTCACTTCCTTTTGTTCATACTTCACCTTCACCTGAGCGCAGAGCAGTTTCCCGTCTCACCTCTGCACCAAGAGAAGGTGAAGCTTTGGTATCCCAGTCCAGCGGATTATTGATTTGTTTGCTGTGCCCTGGCCATGTTCACACAGTGCTGTTAGATTCTGCCCTCAAGCAGTCTGAGAAAGGCCTCTCTCTTCCGTTACGTGGGCCCGGGATAAGATAATGACTGACCACTAGCACAGTTTTGGCGTAGCAGACAGTTCATCCTCAACATGGGGCTGCATCTGAGGGAGGGGAGGGTCAAGGTCAATGACGGCAGCTTGGGCTCTCCAGCTCTGGGGCTGCATCAAGGCCCTCCTTCTGCTTATGTGGGGGGGAACCGAGTAAGCTTGGCGCAGACTGCTGTCTGCCTCTTTCAGTGCGCACTTTCCTGCACACAGCACTCTGTGATTTCCAAACATTTTCATGCCTTACCAATTTGACTTATTAGCCGCTGTCATAGCCCTGAGGAAACATACAATAAAAACTGAAGGTCTCCTGAAAGAATGAATTTTTTATGCCAGACAGAAATCTTGATCGCTTCTTATTTCTGTGATTTATACTGTGGGCAAAATATTGAATATCTACTAAAACTGCTGTCATGAAAACTAGTTTTTTGGAACGCAGATTTAATTTATTTATTGGAATCATTATTAAATATAACAATGAAAGCAGTCTGACATGGTTGATGTTACAGTACACAACCCTGAGGTTGTGTGTGAGCATTTATGTTGCTCTGGAGGATGGTATAACAAATGATGCAAGACAAAATGTTTTCTTTTTAGAGATTGTTCAGATATATCAAAATGTTGCATTCTGTACATCTATTTGACTCATCCAATGTCTTTATCCCTGGCGTTCTTACGTTTCGCAGCTTTGAGGACGACTGTACATTGGTTCATGCCTAAGCAACATTACAAGTTGTGTGTTGTATTGGTCATGCACTATGCTTTCTGTATGTCTCTGGAGGGACTCTAAACAAAGTGAATTATGGGTAGAGTGCATTAACCTTTGGGCTTCCAGCATGGTTAATTTCCTGTTGGGAAAACCTCACCAACATGGAACGGTATAAGAATTTATATCCAAAAGGAATACTGGTGATGGCGACCACAATTTTTCACAGATAAGGATAAAGGAAAAAGTTCCAGTCTGACTGTGTAAGAATAAGCCTGGATGTGAAATGAACAGGGTCCCATGATATCAGATCACCCTATAAATACAAGGGCCCTTTAGCCCGCAGCTACTTTTTTCATTGCTCTCTTTTCTCTTTGTGAATAAAGACAATGCGGTAAGCACGCCTCAGACACAACAGCACACTTCAAATTTGAAGAGGCAAATGAAAAAAAAGTATTACACACATGCAAAAAAAGAGAGACTTACTCTCAACTGACCCCCCTGCGGGCCTAGATATTTAAAACTTGTGCGTAGTCTGCCATGTTATTGTCCAGGTAGAGGCACGGTAATTACCGGGCAGGCAGACAGTGCTGCATGAACTCCTGACACAGTAGAGTTGTGCTCGTGCTATCCACTGTACAGCTGGGGCGCTATGTCTGAAATATGTATGTATAATCACGCTGATAAGACTGGTGACAGAGAAATGCCCATCAATTCCACTGGGGATCAAAACAGGGATTTGGATAAAAGACCCCCACCCCCACCCCCACCCCCTCACTCCTCCCCTCATCCCTTGTTTTTGTTCAAACTCTCATCACATCAGACAGACCAGAGAAGTTCCTCTGTTCTCCCACTTTCATACACTCAGCTCAATGCTAACCCAATCCCCCCCACCAAACAACAAGAAGGTTTAGATATTTTCAACATTTTTAACATACAGAATCTGGTTTTTAGCAGTTGTTTTGAAAGCATAGCGCAATTAAATTTTTCTAAATGTCTGTTATGCCATGGAAAGCTGATGTATTTGAGCTTTTTTTCCTCTCTCAATTCTCTGATGTTTTTTTTTATATTACAGCGGTCATTGTAATTGGCTTCTGCACTGACTTCTGTAATGCATGTCATCTTTGACAATTTTTCTTTATTCTGAAACATTTCTTATTTTATATGATCAATCTCTAGAATGAATGCAACATCCATGAGGCTGTCATTAAAGATTTCAGCACCCATCATTCCCACATTACATGAGGAAAATAGGGTAAGAGGAATGATATTTAAACATGGATCATAACAAGTATATTCAATGGCACAGAATGTAACATACAATTATTGGATATGAGGATAAATGCACTCTTATTTGTTTAACAAGAACACATTTTCAAACAGTATTTAAAATACCCTTATATTTAACTGAAATGTGTGTGTGTGTGTGAGTGTGTGTGTGTGTTGAAAGTTGAAAGTTAATATAACATTTTATATAAACTATAAAGACTACCCAAGAAAAGAATTTGTCTTATTGAATCCTCTGAGGAAAACTCAACTTCATCTACTAAAAAGTTCATTTTAAAAAATATAACATAAAAATAAAGAAAATGCATTGATTAATGAATACAACGATATATACAAAAAAGTCTCACTTGTTTAAAAAAATCTTAAAAAATAAAAGACACCAGAATCTAAACAATAACAAAGCCCACTGGTTGTCTGTCCTGGACAGGATAATCAAAGGTAAGGCTCTCAACCTCCTCTGGCTTTGGAGACTGAACTTAGCGGAACCTGCAGACCTTGAAATGCAGATCCAAAAGGCTGTGGAGAGTGATGACAGCTGTCACGGTGGCACGATAATGTGCATGGGGGGTTGGTGAATGCGGTGGAA
This sequence comes from Albula goreensis, assembly GCA_022829145.1. NCBI lineage: Eukaryota > Metazoa > Chordata > Actinopteri > Albuliformes > Albulidae > Albula > Albula goreensis. The sequence continues at coordinate 13,127,310 of CM040749.1, read as the reverse complement.
AAAGAGAAGAAGCAGCAACTTTAATACTTCAGTGCTGCTGAAGACTCCGGAATTTGCCTGCAAAGAACCACCATCCTGCTCAGCATTAAAAAAGGAGGAGATGCAGAAATAAATAAGGCTGGTGAGTGACCCCTTGAAAGGCGGTGTGCTCCAGGGGACGCGCCTCCTTTGTTTAGATGCTAATATGATGCTGCGATAGCGATAAAGTATGCGCGGGGTCCTGGCTCTCATGCTTGTATTAAACCTGTGTCTTTACACTTTTCAAAAGTCAGATGCTTTTGAGGTCTCGTGTGGGCCTGCAGGCAGAGGCTGAGCCTGTGGTTCTACTGCACACAACGTACCCTCATTTATGCACAAATCTGCATGCCTGATTTGGTGGCGGGTAACATGTGACATGTATGGCACACCAGTGGACACTGTAAATGCTGCCGCTATCTGCTGACTCGCCACAGAGTTCCGTTGCTGTTAGTATATTTTTTCTCAACAGGACCATGTCTGTTTTAGGGGTGTGGCAACTTTTGTAGGGATATTTGTGTCTCTGTGTCAATGACAGGGTCACAACTTATGCCCCCAAAGCGTGGGTCATCTGAAGACATCCACAGTACAGACAAGCCCCACTGGTATTGTTTGTTTGTCCTACTAGTTGTTCCCACTAGTTTTAAAGTTTTAACTGCCACATTAGTGAGATACTAATGGTGTAGTACAAAACAGGGATAAGTTCATTTTGATCCCCTTCAAGCAATCATGTTTAGCAGTCTTGTCTTCCCACCTTAATGTTGTAAAATATACAGCAGACTGAGTTGAAAATGAATTGCAGAGGTGACAGTTCCCCTTAAAAAAAATATTGTTTCATTCCGTTCATTAAACTGATTTTTCTTTTGCATTTTTTTATTTTGAGGAATACGAAAGAAGAAACGACTGTAGAAATGAGAGAGTTACCATATCTCCCTTTGGAACCAGTCCTGACTCACTGTAGTGTAGTGTTACCCAGAAGCCCCTGGTCTGAGCTCCAGGTGGTGTTGGCTCTGCTGGGCCCTGCATGCTCTCCCTGTACCTCCTCTAATGAATGTGGTGGAAAGTGAGGGACTCCGGCTGGGTGAGGCCAGGGATCAGAGGCTGGGGGACCCCTGACTCACCCATGTGACCGAAACACGATCCCTTTCTTTCCCCCTCGTTCTTTCCCTCCGACATCAAGGGGGACCGGGGCCGCCCCCAAGGCTGAGGGAGAGCCCAGTCAGCCTAATTGCTGGGCGTCTCCCAGCCGGCCCTGTCTGTGCTCCACGAGGTCAGGGTAAAGGGCCGCTTTGTGAGCAAAGGGGGAGGGGGTGCAGGAAGCGGACAGGAGGGGACCAGAATGGTGGGGGGGGGATCTCCCCTTGAAAACACAAAACCAAGAGTGAGGGTGTTCTTGGGTTTCATTTTAATAGTGCAGTCAGATTTTCCCCCTTGTGCTAACCATGGTGCAGGCCATTAAGGCCCTTTGCAGAATGTGTAAACCCCTGCTATTAAAACCACTATTTGCACTGTCAGCTCCTATGAGCCAAATCTACTGCAGCCCCCCGACCCAGCTCCTGTCTTTCCTTAGGAGCAACTTTCAGGCCACAATAACCATCATCAGTTAAAGGAGGCAGATCCATTACACTTCCTCTGTTCCTGCAGCCCTGCATTAAGCTAATATTATCTATTCCCAGAGTGCAGCAGCCCTTACAGACCCCATCAATTATTAAAGCCTTGCTCACAGCTAATGTTTTGTTTGAATTATTTAAATGTATCTTCATTTATCAATAAACATAAATGTTAAACAAAGCATACTGATGAAGGGCATAAATTATATTGTAAAATTTTATGAGATTATTTAGGATGCATGCTTTGATTTATGGACATAATACATTCTTGCAGTCTTTAAGATAAGGCGGGGGATGCAGTGTTGCTTTTATTCATCACAATAAGGAAAACACATTTTTTTACTTCTGTAAGGTCACTTCCTGCATGCATGCATATTGGAAAACTGTTTTCACCTGTTCTTAGTTATAACAAGCTTATTACTGGAAGGCTTAAGAGTTCTCACATCAAGGTTAAAATATTTTTATTTAAGTAAATTGATTATTTCTGTTGACATGTAAAATATTTATATGTACAACTACCAACAAGAAACTATCTCCCAGAAATCACTTCCCTTTGAATTGTCTTGCAGTTAAAGGCATTGCACTGTTATTACAAATAACTTGATTGTTAATATTCCCCAAGCTGCATACATAGGTTAACACATCATCAGTGAAAGGAAAATGAAAACTGCATCTTAGAGATGTCCAAATGGTTGAGAGGTGTGATAAACAGAACCCACACTGTTTCTGTGCTGAAAGAGCAGCATATCCCAGCAGACCTATGACGAATGGGGAAAAACATACAAACGTCAGTCCCTCCCAATGCAAACACGTTTCGGACATTATGAATGATCTACAGCAATAAAAACAGCAAAAGTCCTGCAGGCCCTAATAAAACGCAGCCTAGGCAGCACTTCGCTCGTGTCGCTCTTGGTCCATTTAACCCACGGATTCCCGCCACCTCTGCCAAGGCACGCGAGGAATGCGCATGTCTGCAGGGCAGCCTGGAGCTACCCAACAGACTGGGGCGTGGGGAAATGTCTGTGGATATGGAAAGGAGGAGGTTTGTGTCGGTGAGGGGTCTTGAGGGTTCCCCCCTCTCAGCCACCTGTTTCTGTGCAGTACCTGATGGGGAAGCTCTCCTCACAAGCTCGGACACTTTCCACTTGAAGCTGTCAAGGCAGGCAGGACCAGATCACAACTGGGACTGAGCCCAGACTACAGCGCTCAAAAAGCTCTCATGTCCTGCTAAACAATTTTTTTCTCTTGATCTGTTTTTACTTAATGCAATGAATCTTGCAGAACAGAGAACTGCCTGGTTTTCATTCTTGTTATTTTTCAAATAATTCCTTATTAATACAATATACTGTGTGTGTGTGTGTGTGTGTGTGTGTGTGTGTGTGTGTGTGTGTGTGTGTGTGTGTGTGTGTGTGTGTGTGTGTGTGTGTGTGTGCATACGTGTGTGTATGTGTGTGTGTAGAGAGAGAAAGAGGTAAAGAATGATATGCTTGCAGTGAAGTTAATGGTGTGTCTTTGCGTGCAGTGGTACTGGTTGCAGTGTTGGCACCCCTGCTTGGCCTGTGTACAGAGCCAGACTCTCAGGGCACAGCTGGACAAGATTCTTTGGCTAACTGTCACAACAACAGTGTGCGTGTACACGTCTGTTTGGGGTAGGTGTGTAACATGATACGGGACAGTATGTGCCCCGAGTGCGGCTCCGAGAGCTCCCTGTCTCCACGGCGCTGTTTGGTAAACAAGGTGGAACCCCTGTCAGGCCCGTCTCCGCTCCGCAGCGTGACAGTGTGCTGACTGAATGATTTCTGGTTTCAAGTGTGCAGCTTTCACAGTTAATTAACCCGCTGATGGGCGAGCATGTGAGGAAGGGAAGGTGTCTGCCAGGCAGATGCAGAAAACCCAAAAAAACCCAGACACCTTTTTCACCTGCGCCAGCAAGTCAAGACACCGAAGGAGTTGGGATGACGCAATATGGGGGCGCTCCTCCCATTCCCTGTCTGAGCAGGCTCAGTTATTAGTTACTCCAAAGAGAAGGAAGTTGGTGCAGAAAAAAATACATAAAAACTTTGCCTTTTCCTCACTGCTGTGAACCAGAACCAGATCTTCAGCAATGCAGATTCCATGACAGAAAAATACGGGCATGTTAGGAAACTCACAGTGCGGAGGCCTTCACTCTTGTGGTGTTACATTTTCACACAACAGTGCGGTGCACAGATATGTTGTGTAAGCGTGGCGAGGACAATGGAAGCAATGGCGATCTCAGCTGCTTTAATCGTTGGCCATTTCTTCTCTTTCTCTTTCTATTTTTTTGCACCCATTCGTGTTTCATTTTCCAGAAACAAATCACCTTGTTAAAACAATAATTATTGAACACCGTCAGTTGCTCACCCAGTTTACCGTTAGTTGCCATGGGAGATACATTTCTTATCAAATGACTAAATGTCATTGGCTGCATTAGCAGTAGAAATCCCAGGAAGTTGTTAAGCAGCATTTAAATATGAGCTGATTATTACACCGTAAATTTCCCTGACATTCAGCGTTCCTGCTGGGAGCTCTGGGACTATGGGGATTGATGTGGCTGTTTGGCAATATACCAGACCAGGAGGATCAGCACATGGTTACAAAAAGCGCCATTAAAAGTCATCAATGATTCTGAGGCTCCTCGGCTTTCGAAATTCGATCCGCGGTGTTCTGGAACCTGTAATTTTGCCTGTTTTGAAACACCAGTGAGCCCTGTCCCAGTTTTGGTTTGCCACCCATGCAGACTGCTCTGTGCAGTGTGATCATGTCACACGACATTTGTTTCATTGTTTTCAGTTCATTTTTCTTAACACAATGCAAATCAGAATTTAAGGTTTTTCTTTGTCCTTTCAAAATGAATGGGTTGAGAGTAATAGAATGTCACGGTTAAAGATGGTGTCACAGTGTCATAGATATAGACAGATAAATGTGTATGTAATGCACTTACACAGAGATGTTTACAGAGGCTCTTCCAAGCAGTTTTAATAATAAGGATTAAACTTCTCTCTCAAGAATCAAATGATATTTCAGTTTTGTGTATGCCAACATAATGGGGCTTTATGTTGCTCGAGCTATTCTAACAAAAAATATATGTATTTTTTTGTATGAAGGCCAGATCCATGGGCCTGGACAGAAGATATTAACAAATAAGTAACTGAAAAAATAATAATAATAATAATAATAATAATAACAACAACAACAACAACAACAACAATAATAATAATAATAATAATAATACATTTATAAAATAAATTATGTCACAAATTTAAAACACTTCAAATGTAAAACGTCTGTGGATTGTTCGTGCTTACATTGTTTCAGATCAAAGTTTTAGTGTTTTTGTTGCCACCTGGTTAATGTAAATGGGAGAGCATGGTAGAGGCTAAACTAGCCATGCTGCAATGCCACCACTGACATGGGGCTGCAGCGATTACAGCAGTCTCTGTCAGGGAAACAAGGATATAGACACAATCATTGTTTTAATTGTCTAAAAAGTGGAACTTTCAGTTTGCAGTCATCCATTAAGGTAGATCACTGGAGCCATCAAATGCAGTAATACAAATAATTAGATACAATTAATGTTATCTCATGCTTATTTTTCCAGTTGTTGAGTCTGAGTAGAATTAATTTAAATATATATGTTAAAAGTACATTTTGTATGTTTACATACATGTGGATTTTATTGCCATTCTTTTATTGGTATTGGTATTCTTTGCTCAGAAAATAGCTATGGACCACTTAGGTAATGACAATTTAAGAAATGAAACAGATGAGGAACACTGTGGTATTAATTATCAACTTCCAGCACACTGCCTCTTTTATTTCCTCAGCTACTTAACCCACACAATGTATTAAGTTTGCTTTAACTAATCCATTGTTGGTTTATAAGTTATAAGATACTACACTCACTACAACAAAAATTCCCCTTGGAAAAAGAGAAACACTACCTAAAATTGACTACTCATTGTTCATTAAACATTTTTAGGCCCATTAGAAGACTGTTCTTAAATATATTGTTTCACTAGAGCAGCCATCATGATAGTCATGAAATCTGAGTAGACAATGTGCGCTCTTCCAAAATGAAAAATTCCTAGCATTCCACTGCCTTTCTTTCTAGGTCAGTATCCATGTTATTGGCCCTTTTCTTCCGCTAATAATTTATTTTATTATATCGACCCTATTTAATGTTTACAAATGGAATAAAATAAAATACAGTAAATCACAAATAAAAACGGAGGACGTTTGATCCTGTTTTTGGATACCATACCAACATATGAGAAACAATAGTCCCAAAGTATGTGCCAAACAAATGCAATGGAAACCAAACAGCAATGCAATGTTAGAAAAGATAAATCTGTCTTGTTAATCCTTTATCCTCCGAAGCTGGGAAGCACATCTAAGGAAACATGCAGAGCTCGGGTGCAGGAAGATATTTCACCCAGATGGTCAGAGAGCGAGTCAGTGTGAACATGCACATCATCACATATCACAGCAACTACACGAGTAAAAGAGGGATTACACAGATCATTCTTTCACTATATGCTGATCAATGGTTTCTTTGTCTAGCCAATATATATTTTTTGATTTTGAAGAAATGCACAGTTTTGCACATAGAGAGCTCTAAAAATATTTAAAAGATATCAGTCCTAGTACTGGATTTATGATAAAAAGCTTGTGTCTTGTACACAGTGCTTGTATATTCTTAGGCCGAAGAAATATATAGATGTTTAGATCTGGACAGACATAATGGAGATATAAAGTCTACTAATAATTTGTGAATAGGTACTGGTTAGTGGTTAGATAGACATCCTAATGAAGTCATTTTGTTGTTGCTGTTGTTGTTGTTGTTGTAGTATTCAAAATATACCCATTTATTTTGTTTTTGGGTGGGACTGGGATGTCTAAATTATGACAATAGATTTTTTCGCCCCAGAACTTCATCTGGTAAAATCTGTTCATGGTTGATTTCTTGAAACCCTTGTTCATTTTATTTTGAGCATAAAATGCTCCAGCAAAAAGTTCCATAGAAGAGTTCACCAACCTGTGAAGCCTCTTAGTTATCTGGGGTCACAGGTGCAAAGCACCAGCATTAGAGAACATAAAGTCAAGCAAATCTCCCAAAGATTAGGAGCCATGTAATACTCTCTGGGCTTAGGTGTGAAACGTGTTGTGTTTATGGGGGATTGGCCACATCTCTGATGTTTATATCTCATCCTGTCTCTGGCTCGGAGAGTTCTCTGTGACCTTATGGTCTATAGTAACATTGCTTTGAGTGGGTGTGTGGGGTGAGCCCATGTAGTGGTTGCTTTTCTGGAGCCTGAGGTTCTTGGTTCAGTTCCAAGTATGGTATTGGTCTTGTAATGTCATGGTTCTTAACCCTTGTTTAAATGAACATGTATGAAATGATTGAAGACTAACGTTTACCAGATATTTTATGGACAATAACATACGATAATGTATACAATTAAAGGGTTTTACTTTAATAGATGTCTTCTGAATGTATTTTATCCTAAAAGTAGCAATCTGGTTTTTTGGTTACTTATTGAAGTGTGTTTATTTTTATTAGTTTCAATTAAAAAAGACATTGACAAAATAAAAAGGAGAGGACTGATAATACATCCTTTGAATAAAAACTCAATTAGTTTGGACTGTCAATTAATTCAAGGGGGACAACAGAATATTTTAGGCCTGAGCTATGCAATTTTACCATTTAGTAATGACACACATTTAAGTAAAATAATTTTGAATTATCACACAAATCACTGAAATACTTACAACTACTTAATATCACTTTAATTTATGAATGAAATGGTTCCTGAAACATTTGGATTTAAGGTAAGTATTGTATCAGTAAATGAAGTTGTGGTGCAGTGTTACTCATGAGAAGACCCCACCCCCTCCCCCGTTTCAGTGTGTGAATCTGTGCCCAGTCAAAGCCTGTTCCTGGAACAGGATCATGGAAGATTTCAGTCCTGACTGCTCTGTTTTGTAACTGGTGACTTTCAGGGAGAAAGCCGTCCATCTATATATCACTGCTGTCCTTGACTTTCTATAACCTGTCATAAAGTTCCTTTCCACTCAAAGATGTACTTCATGATTTTATTTGTAAAAAGCAAATGAGAAAGAGAGCAAGCAAGCACAACCACAAAATTTTCTACTGGCACCTTCTTTGGAGAGGTTTGTGTAGTCAAGGCAATCAACACTGTAGACTCTCCCTGTTCCAGATTAAAATAATCCCAATTCAGGCGATCTAAGAAAAGTCTCCTTTTGTCAGTTATAGTTTTTTGTTTTTTTGTTTTTTTTTTGACATGCCAAGCTGACCTTAAGTGGGAGCGAGGTTGAGGATGGTGGGGAGGCGTCGTCCGACCGTGCACAAAGACAACCAGGAGTGCTGCTGTTGACAGGTAAAGCGCTATTACTAATTTATTTCTCTCCTTTTAGTCTTCGCTAAGAGGGAGAGAACTGTGTCTCTGAGACGATCGTGGATGTCAGTCCTGTCAACCTTTCATTTCACCTGTCAGCGTGGTGACTGATGTACAAGCGCTTGTTTGCCCTTCCTGTGGTCTTCACCGCCGCACTGTGACAGGCAGCTGGGAAGGGCAGCCCAGCCCTCATCTCTGGCCCACTCTAGGTCTTCATTTAATACCGCGCAATCGGGATCCGCTGCCCTCCAGAGACTTCATTTATTCTATAGCGCTTATAAAATAAATATAGCGGAAAGAGCAAACCGTGGGGCCGAGTGTTCTTCACAAATAACTAGCCTTCATGTATCACATTGAATGACCCCCAGAAGTAAAAATCATAAAAAAGTTATTTGGCTTTTTCTCAGTGTATATTGTTTATTTTCTGAGAAACAGGAAAATTGTGGGTGGATGTTATTCAACCCTTGGTGATTGTAATGAAGACTGAGGATTTCTGCTGGGGTTATCTATGTACTATTTAACAATTCAAATGCAATTTTAACCTCAGTTGTTCTTTACTTTCAAATCCATGCAAACATTGGAGGAAACCATTCAGCTTGTTAAGGGAAGCTGTCTTATTCACAACCAAAAGTCTATATTTACATATTTTCAGCTGATACGAGTGGCTTGATAACTTCATAAATAAATTCTTAGTACCAGCATGTCAGACAAGTGCCTCAACTTTCATGCTTAAAATGAGCTTTGTTTGAACTGTTTTATATTAGCATTTGCTCACTTCCTGGTGCATATGAAACAGTTTGTTTCAGTTTCACTGTGTATTATGACTTTGCCCATAGCCCCACCCAATGGGCCAAATGCTCCCCAGTTAAAGCAGTTCTTCTGTTAATATCATAGAAACATATATACAGAAGTACACTCTGATCCATACCAAACCGACCTCCTCCTCCCAAATTTGTGACCAGCCTTGCAAAGCCATATATTTGATATATTTGGTAATATCATTGCGATTTAAAGTGAAACATCCCTGATATGAAAAGCTGCAATGAAACTACACTTAGGATCATTTTAAGTAACAGTTGCATGTAATCTATATTGCCTGTTCTTCAGTTTGTAAAAAAACGATAATTAGGCAGTATTTCTTTGTAAAATCCTCATTCAAAAAAAAAAAAAAAAACATAACTATGTTCCCTTAAGCCACATTTTCTTTTATGTTGCATTTCTCTTCATTGTTAAAGGGGCCATTTATATTGTGTGTTCTGACTGCTTATAAAAAAAAAGAATATTTCTCCAAATGGAAACAGCTCATTGTAAGGTTATTTCCTCAAATATCTTATTTAATAGAAAGTTCCATTGTGTATCGTTAAGGGACTGGTTCTTTTTTGATGCATGTATGTGATTCAGTACTGTTTTGAAATGCATTGGTATTTTAAGTTGGAATATAAAAACACGCTTAGCAAGCCAAAACCACTGCATGAAATAAAAAATTACCATTGTGTAAACCAGGGAAATAAATATATATTTCTGCTGCTACAGCTCTGAGGTTTGTGTAGCTGGACAGCAATGGCACGTTGGATATGGTTGAAAGGAAACATTTCTCTTTTTTTAAAAAACGTCGCTCTTCAAAGCCACCAAAAGTTTAACGATGAATACCAAAATATAAATTTAGCACATCTTTTTTTTCCAGAGCTGCTTCAAAGGAGCCTCTTAGACATTTAACCTGAATGTGATGTTAAGGTTTAATGTCAACCATGGCTGGCTTACTCAAGGTGTAGCATGAAATGCCTGACAGATTGTACATGCTTGTGTGTGTGTGTGTGTGTGTGTGTGTGTGTGTGTGTGTGTGTGTGTGTGTGTGCATGCAAGTTGGGGATTGGGAAATGATTGTGTTCATTTCATGTTTCTGTTATTTTATTGTTTTTGTCAAATAAATGTAAGAACATCTGCCACACAGAGTGTGCACCAGGGCATTGCCAAGGAAACAGGGACTACAGTCAGTGTTCTTTTCCATATGAATGTCTTTTTCCCCTACAATTTCAGTAAAGTAGACCGTTCCTGCTGCTCACACTGGAATGAGCAGGGATTTCCTGATCTGACCACAACCATTTTGGAATTTAGTGATCTAACTAACAGGATTTTCTTTTCTTTCTAAATGTTTTCAGCATAAAAGGCTCCTTTGCTCTCTCCCAAATGCCCAGCAATTTCCCCTTGTGTTTAACACAAACAGTTGTGAGCATTTGCCGGGGCTTGTGTGCATAGAAAGATGAAATCAGGCGTGGCTGCGATTTATAATTTTTCTGATCAGTGGGCCTTCGAACCAGGAACAGGATGAGGGGCGGAGCTGATGACTCTCTCTGTCAGCCTCAATTGCCTCCACCGCACGGGAACTTTGCGAAGGCGCTTTTCTCCAGCTTTGTTTTTTTCTCCTCTTGCTCTCCTGTCATCCTTTGATCATGGTGTTACCTATTCGCTCCCCTTTTTCGTGGGGGTGGTGAAGCACATTCAGTGGACGACAAAGCCTCACCTACCCGTGAGGGGTATTCTTCTCTGAGTCCCAGGTGACAGCAGGTGTGAAAATACCCTCCCTTCAGATGAGCCGCCCGTGGGGCCCAGCACATTGTACCCTGATCTCCAGCCCCACGGGTCAGTGACGACTTGCCGTTAACCGGGACAGGGGTCAGCTCCAGCTATGACAAACATGTCATAACGTGCCAATACCCTCTCTGCACTGAAAACCACTTTTTACAGAGTCTCTGGCGGGTGCAAGTGTAGCCACCAAAAGGCCCTCCTAAGGCAAAGGGGTAATTGTTTGGGTGCACTTCAGAATCTGTCATGGATTTCTTGCTTATTACATGCACAAGTGAATGCATACTAGACTTTAATTCATATTCCCTGAAAGGAAGTTGGATACTGTTATGAAAAGACACTGTCACGCTTTCAGTCCCCTTGAGAACAATTCAGTCACCTGTGAGGTGTTCTCTGTCGCCGTCATGGGGAATTGAAGCCATTGTGCTCCTATCCTCCCCCTGTACTCTGGAACCGCTTTCTCTTGGGCAGTAATTGGATTTGGGCGCCTCCATAATTATGTTTGAAAACCTGTGTTTTTCCGAGTTGTCCTGCTCCTCCCTTTCAAAGCAAGCACAACGGCTTCCATTAATCCTCCCCCTCTTTACTTTTGCCTTCTTTTGTCCTGTTCCTCGCACTTGGTATCGATTTCCTCACGCTCCTGTGTCCGGCCTGCCCTCCCTCGGTCCTGTCCTCTCCCCTCTCGGCTCAGGGAGAAGTGTCGTCCTTTTGACCGGTACCGCTGCCCAACCTTAAACGCCCCCAAACACTTTTGTCGATAATATTGATGTAATCCACAGGCATTTTTGAGCGATCCCCACTGCCAGTGGGGCTAATGACAGGGAGCTGAGGGTGATTGCATCGGCCCGACGCAGGGCGGGCGGCAACCAGCCAATGCAAGAGTCATTGATAAAGTGCCAGAGACTTCAGCGCTTTGATTAGCCCTCCGACTAATGCCATGCTAAGCAGAAACATTACTCTGCCCCGCCAGGCAGGGAGGAAAAAAATATATTCTACAGGGAAATTAACCAATGCGGATGAAATGGTGTACCAAGGAAATTCTTGGATAAATTAACAACGCAATTACATTACATGACACGCCGCAAGATGGATGAGGAAAACTTGGCCGGTATTATGTTCTGTTTTCCAAATTGCAATTTATTTGAGGGCTTTAATGGATGCCGTATTAAAACATCTCAGGCCCGGTCAGGTTTCATTGTGTGTCACCAAGCCATGATTGATGACCCCCTCTTCCTACCGCCCCGTCACCCCCCCTCCCTTCCCCAGCCCCTTCCCCCCCTCCTCTGCATTCTCTGCAGATTTGCAGGGAATTTTAAACATTAGCTACATTTATATGGATGCAGTGGTAAGCAATTGATTTTCTTATCGCTTAATTTCCCTGCTTAGTCCTGCAATGCACCGATAAATTTAGTACCACTTGGACCAGAGGCCTTTTCCCCCCTCTCAGAGTATTTCTATCCATAATGGCTTTTGTGTCAAAGCAGGGCCCTCCTCCTTGGTCAACACTGCCTTTTCATGGGCTTTTTGTTTCAGTTTATGACAATTTTGAAATAAAATAGCCATCAGAACACAGTTTATTGGTATAACAATCATATTAGTGTGTTAGACTCATCTGGAAGTCATCTCCTCCCAGCTCATGCAGTTATGACAATATCATTGGACTTCTTATTTTATTATTTATAATTATTTACTGGACAGTGAAAGCCACATGGTCACTTTGAACTAATAAAGCAGTTTTTAAATACCAAAGAACCATGCTGTCAAAAGAGGCAAGAGTTACCAAAACATCAGTTTAGCTGCTTCTCAGGGTTACTGTTTATGGTGTTGAACCTTTCTGAGGAAAAGGTTAATAACATTCAGAATAAATGAACTTTACGCAGATCTACAGAATTACATCAGCTCTCGAAGCCACAGGCCATAAACAGCTTTGTTTTTCATGTTTGTTTCAGATGTGTGCAAATGGGTAAATAATAAATGAGGCCTCTCTGACAGTACACATATTTCACTGAGCTGCAATGGCATTAATGCGGTTGTTGTAGATTACTCTCGAAATAATGGAGCCTTAAGAATAAAGGGAAAATATTCAAACAAAACTCAAAGGCTCTCTGAATTCAGGTATTGTCTATATATTTGACCTACTTTCAACCAGGAAACTCCTTTATTATTTTCTTTGTCCTCCTTGGTTTGATCTGGAGAAAATTCAAAAGGAATAAAAGCATACCGAGATGAAAAATTGTCTAATTTCTCCATTGATTCTTGTCCATGGCAATGAGAGTTTTATAGATTTGCTAAACATTTTCTTTCTAACCAATTTTGCATTAATAGAAGAAAAGCAGTTTAACACTAAAGAAATAAATGATTAAAAATATGACAGTGACTGAATTCCAACAAATAACCATAACCTGTTGTAAAAAAGAGGAATCGTGTTCTGTGAGACTAATGAGTAAATGGAGATTTCATGCTATTACAGTATTTCATCAGAAAATATTCAGGCCACCAATTGTTAAGCTCCTACATTCCACTCTATTTAAATGTGATTATTTTTCTATTTGAAAGGGGAAAAAGGAAAACTTTCTTCAAATTTGAACCCTGGAAGTTCTTGGGCATGCTCTTTGATTTTAGTATTATAGGCCCATGTGCGCACGTGCACAAATTTCTTTCTAATTTTATGTCTATTTACATATTTCCTGACAAAAGCAGGGTGTTCCCATGGCTGCGTGGCAGAGGGGCGCAGTCTGCTCTGCTCCTTTCCCAGATCTGCCTGATTATGAAAATGAAATTGCAGTTTTTTTTGGCAAGTGGATGGCTTTTAGAGAGTTTGTCTAAACGAGGCTGGGTTTGTAAATAGCTGAGGTTATCTCTACATCGAAAATCTCCAGATGCTTGCTGAAGCAGACCACCTGCTATGGGAATGCCTTTGCAATGGAGAGGTGGAGGGAGGGGGGGGCAGGGGGTGATGGAGGGAATGTTCGGCCTGGTGTTGTTTCATAATGTCTCCATGTTTAGCTAACTTCCACACCACTGACTGGTGTGTGTGTGTGTGTGTGTGTGTCTGTGTGTGTGTTTGTGTGTGTGTGTGTGTGTGTGTGTGTGTGTGTGTGTGTGTGTGTGTGTGTGTGTGTGTGTGTGTGTGTGTGTGTGTGTGTGTGTGTGTGCTTTGTTCTGAGAGGGTTGTCTGCTCATGCTGCCATCCTGCTCTGTAATGGAAATATCTATAGTCCCAGCAAAACATCGCATCACAACAGCCCAGGCAGAAATCTCTGGCTCCAATCGGTTTAGCTCCAGGTCCAGATCACTCCCCGCAAATGACAAATCTTTTGAAGAACGAGGGGGGAAAAAAACAACGTTTTAGATACTGGTCGCCAGTGGCAGACAGAACTTCAGGGTGGGGGTTTGGGGAAGGGGGGTGGCGGTGGAGGGGTTCCACAAAAAGAAAGTGCTTATAATACAAACCTCTGGAAACTGCCTGCAGTGCTGAGCATGAAACATAACCCAGCTTTTAAGTTTGAACTCCACAGAGTCTTTTCCGCATCTCTGTAGCGGGGTCAGCAAGTGATGCACTGTTTGTGTGGTAGTCCAGAGGTGGGGAAACAAAACAACTTGTTTGAGGGGCCGCTTAATCTTTTATTCATCCTCCTTTAGTCTTTTACCAGCTGTAATTGGTTTGTTAAAAAAAATACATTTTGAGATCATTATATTCTCCACTGTATGAACCATGAATCAATGATGTGTGTCAAAAATGTCTCTCACACATGGGGGTCTGTTCTGACCCCTCTGCGTCCAGAGCCCTCCCCTGATTGTTTAAACGAAGATACGCGATTCTACATCACCCAATAGGCTGTTTTGACAGAAGCTTTGATCAATAGCGCCTCTATTTTGTGGTCGAATAGACACCCATTCCCAGAACCATTAAAAAGGTCACCAGGAGACTCTAAATGTGTCCAATCACTTAATGCTGCTTGCCACATTATCTTACATGATACATATGAGACAACATTGACCACAAGGATTGGTGCTGCTCCTTTGATGGGAGAATCATGTCGTGTTTATTTACATCATACAACTCCTGCCTGCTTGTCAGTTGTGGTCCATGGTCTCTTTGAAGTGGTGGAGAGTGGTATTGTCTGCAGTGTTTTTATGAACACGCTTTACGCACGGAGGCCACGGCACGGCCTGCTGCATAATCTCACTCAGGCATGAAGGCCACTCCTGCAGCCTCCATTTTGCTGCGTGCTGCAGAAAAACGAGGTGGTCGTGTGAAACTGACTACATGCTGTATGTCTCTGGCCCTTTGACCAGAACGTTCAGGTTTGCATTCCAAAGTGAATTTCATTTAAAAACACAACTCATGCAGTTGTGAGATTATATGAACAGGGCCAATATGGATAGAGCAGGAAGGATGCCTGCTTAGCAGGTGAATAAATAAATTAAAGATGGGGAAGGGGGGAGCAGAGTTTGTTCACGTGAGCCAGCCTGCTCATTGACAGGCCACTCACTGATTTCTGCTCGCCCGCAGAAACAGACACCAGCCCCTCTGCCTGCAGCGTTAATTAAATGTGAAAGGTTACAAAAGGTAAAACCAAATAACAAGGCCACATATTAAATTTAAGTTGCCTCTTCCCCTTACACTCGCTTAATAATTCATGTTATCAGAAAGTCTACAAGGAAGCAGGACCCTTTCTCGGCCGCAGACCGGATCGTCTGTCCCCCGTATTCAATTTAACCAAGGAAGTGTGTGCAGCAAGACGTACCAGCAGAGCCTTATAAATAAATATGATGATTGTTAATGGGGTTTAAGATTACATCTGCTCCATTCCCCAGCCTCCTTCTTGTGTGACCATCTTGTCATGTAAGTGCATGAAGGTGTAATGTCCCTGAGAAAAAAAAGGAAAGAATCTGGCAGAGCAATAGCTAACAAGCTGAAATTTTGTGTGACTTGAGTAAATATATACATTTTTATAAGTATAGTTTGTTAACAATCTACTTGATTTTTCTCCCTCAAAATTTGTGCTATGTAAGGCAGAATACACATATTCATAGATTAGCCGGGAGTTGTTTGAAAAGTATCCTGACACTGTTTTTATGTAATTACACCCGAAGCAATGCAGGCTCTGTAATTTTCAATATTTATCTTTTATTCTCAGCCAGAGTGACTTTTTTACTTGAAGTATGTTTCAGCACCGACCCCACATGTTTGTACTTCTCCACAAAACACTGTCCAGACCTCCAAACAAGTGTAATCACATTACGAAGCCAACAGATCTCTATCAACTCAGGAGATTAATTGAAATGAAAGTATGATCTGAATAAAAAATCAAAACAAACACAGAAAGGAAGCCATACTCACTTGGTTTGGCCACAAAAATGTAAACTGTTCAGAGTTTTAGTCAAATGGAGTTTGATAAACAGTGAATTCTGTGAAATTTGCCTCTGGGTATTTATTTCCCCATCGCAGGGAAAGTGAAGTCTTACTATGTAGTCACTGCTGAAACTTTATATAACATATTTATTGTTGTATATTTCACTGTAAACAACTTACATTAGTTCGTGTCTCATAAAATTCATTTTTGTATAGAAAATATCATTGTCTAATATAATCTTTCCACTTCAGTAGATCATTTATTTTTCACTCACTCAGTATTGCAGTATGTTTCAGTTCCCTAAAAGCTAAAGTATTTTATAATGGAAGACCGGCTTAGATATATGTATTGTGTACACTCCTGCGAACATGATTGTAAGGTGGTGGCTGGCTATATGTGTTTGAGCACCAAAACTGTACACAAGTATCTATGCTTGCATGTGTATTTGTGTGTAAGAGACTATGCATGCATGTATGTCTGTGTGTTTTAGTACATATTAGTGTTTCTGTGTTTGTTTGTGTGTGTGTGTGTGTGTGTGTGTGCGCTCGCTTATTTGTGCATGTGTACATGCTCGCCTGCATTTTGTGTGGTGCATTTTGAGCGAGCCTGTTTGATCGCATGCCTGTATCTCCCCCTCCAGGACAGCTTGCATATGGTCCCTCAGCTGAGGAAAAGAGAGGTGTGTGCATGAGCAGCCATTACACAGTCTGGGCTGATAACAGCGGGCGGGCTCTGAGGTGATGGATGGCACTTCTCCATTGACTTGTCAGGAGAGGGTGGCGGGCCATATGGAACTGGCATATGGACCTGGCGTATATGATGCTGCTCGTGTAGGGGTGTGACAGAAATATACATTAAAGACACGCTCTTAAAATACAAGGTTCATCATTTTATTGTAGAGCATCACTCAAAGATTAGGTGCTGTGAGTTGCCAGGCAAACAGATATGGACAGCTGCCTTTTCAGGCTCCTTTTGTGACATTGGAAAGTTTCTGCACTTGATAAGCTGCTTTATTTTAATATCAGCAGTACCTGCATGGATTAGCTTCTCTTCCTGACTAACTGTTCTGCAGCGAAGGCTAATTACCATAGGCTTTTTTGTAAATTAACCAAATCCTGTAGCTAATTGGCTGATCGAGTTGGACATTTCCATTACAGATAGTTTTCTACATTCTAAATACAGCATTTGTTTTAAAATGTCCCATATATTAAATTCAATTCTTACGATTTGAATGCACAGTCAAAAACATGAAGTTATAGTTTTTTGTTTTTTTGTTTTTTTTATCAATGCCGAATGAAATAATTTCCCAGAAGAATACCTCAAAGATGTGTGCCAAAATAAGCTTTATTATGTGGTTAAAAAATCTCCAAAACCCTTTCCAGGCTGATTTTGGCTATTTTTTTTCTCTAGAGATTAATTTAGTGATACCATAATTCTTTATCAGTATACAAAATCATAACAAGCATGTCTGTAATATTTATTTATAATTATTTATTTATTAATAACAGAAATTCCAAAGTATACATTTATTTTCCAAAGACAATGATTTACGTAATACAACATACAAACAAGCAGCTAAGTCTGGATTATATATAGTATCTGCAAATTTATTTTAGATGCAGAAATTCAAAGTTTACTCTCAGGGACACAGAGGCAATCTATCTTCTATTTCCACTTCTAATTTAGTGACAGAATATCTCTGTGTTCTGCCTTCCGACCCTGCAAAGTGCCTGGTGGTGGTGTGGAACTCTGTGATTGTTTTAAACCCCCCTCTTAATTGCCGCTTTGTCTGCATGCTCCTAAATGAGCTGGGACACCCACAGAGGGTTCCCGTGGAGACCGGGCCCGACTGACAGGCTCCGTCGAGGGCCTGTCCCAGAAACCTCAAACTGCGTGCCGTGTGACAGGGACCCACTCTCCAGCAATCTGCCCAATTAAAACTCAACTGTCAGCAAGTCAGATTAAATGCACACACTACTGCTTTGCTTGGGCACAGCTAGTGTGTGTGTGTGTGTGTATGCGCTTATGTGAGTGTGTGTGTGTGTTTGTGTGTGTGTGCATGCACATTTGTGTGTCTATGTATGTGGTTGTTTATGTGCATTTTTTTAATTAATGTATGCACATGAAACACTGTGTCACATATTTGTGACTGCAGTCTTATGCAAATAAATAAAATCACCTGTGTATTTGTGCATCTGTGTGTTGTCGGGGGGTGGTATGTGTGTGCATGTGTGTATATATGTATGTGTGTGTGTGTGTAGCTGTCTAAATCGGTATGCATCTAGTGTGTCTATGGCCTGTGTGTGTGTGTGTGTGTGTGTGTGTGTGTGTGTGTGTGTGTGTGTGTGTGTGTGTGTGTGTGTGTGTGTGTGTGTGTGTGTGTGTGTGTGTGTGTGTGCTTGAATCTGTGGAGAGGGGGAAGAGAAGGAGCTGGGGTGCCAGTAAGACTGGCTGGATTGGGTTACATGCAGAATGATTTGTAATTCTGAGTAATCACTTAGGACAAGCCCTTACACCATTTTATCTGTTCATGACTGTAGGCCAAAGTCAATACTCATAGTATAATAATGAGTTGAGGCTAACTGAACCCTTTTATTAAAGCTCAGAGGAGTGAATCTGATGCTGGGCAGCTTCCCTTTGAAAGTATCTCTTTCTCTCCCTACAAATGGACCAGCAGGCAGCTTAAAATGGCCAGCAGCACCAGTACCTTTCTCAGGTCCTGCTGGCCTTTGTTTCCAAACAAACAAAAAAGAGAGAGAGAAAAAAATAAACTGCAGGTACGATCATCCATAATGTTGATGCTGCTTCTGGATGCCTGAGACTGCGGCAGGAGAAATAAACGCAGTCCACCGAGTGCAAGAAAGTGTGCTGCTTTATTTGAAATCAAAAGAAGGCTCTCTGGATTTAGGGAACATGTATGTTAAATCTCAGCATTTATTGCTCCTGGATGAAAAAGAAGTGTTTGGAGCAAGCAGAGAGAAAGAAAAACACACACACACCCTTCCTTTCCCCCTGTTTTGAAGTGAGACATTCAAGCCAAAGCTCAAAAGATTTTAAACAGGAGAATATAATAAACCAGAAAGTTCTCAAAATAAAATCATGAGAAAAATCAATAAAAACTGTGTCTATGTGTGTGTGTATGTGTGTGTGTGTGTGTGTGTGCATCTATAAGCAACATTTTATAAGTATATAATGTATCAATGTGGCTTGTTCTGTATTTTTAACAATTTCTGAAATGTAGTAAATCTCAAATCTGTCAAAAGTGTCAATAGTTTCAAATACTGAGCTCTGGTTCAACACTTTCGTAAAACAAATGTATTAGGCATTATTCCTGCACACAATCTCACTTTCACACACACATAAATCAGTAATTGCATAATACAAAATATCAGACAGTAACTAAAAAAGAGACATAGTTTTGTACCATACACAAAGTGCTAAAGTGCCATGTTTTTATATAAGTTCATATAATGTTTTACATAGTCATATATGCGTGTTTACAATTGTTCTGTACAGTTTTCTGACTGTGACAAATACACAACTATTTTTGGAGTTAGTTGTACTTGCAAAAATCCATACAATAATCCTATGAATCCTGTGCTTTGCCCCAATGCGCTGTGTCTCACTCCTGTGCCTAGCTTAGTGTCTCCCCAAAGGGGAAAGGCATGTTATGAATGAAACAGAGACCCTGATAGAAACATATATATTTTCAAACTATTTCTCATTTCTAAAATGGTTGTGTTCGTGTGTTAACACATGTTGTAAAACAGGTGCACTCATTTCCTTTTGCTAGCCTAACAACTTTGTTTGTTAAATTAAATGTAAATTCAATTTTATTTTATTTTATTTTGGCAGTAGTCTAATTTGTTCGGTTATGTCCGGTTTTAATACTAGAATCCTAGAACATAACTATTGAGGACTCTAGCACACATTGCTGTGGGAGCTTGCTTACAAACACATTGAATTCAATGACACAAAGTTTAGCTGTCCAAAATGAGCAACAAAAAATGGATTCTGTGGGGATTGTGTCATCCACACAGTCACAGGGCTGTCACAGAAAACATCTTTGTTTCATTTTACTTGAAAGGGGACAGGAAGAAGGGTAGTAAAGCTTTCTCTTTTGGGGGGTTGGACTGTAGAAATTAAATGGGGTTTTCCAACTGAAAAGAATGAAAGGCCCTGAAAGAGGGGAGAAGTTGAAGAGCAGGGCACCAAGGGACAACCCCAATCAGCTGAGCTACCCAGTTAAAAAGCTCACCCTGGAGCTGCCGTCATCAGCCTCAAAGACACACACACTCACACACATGCACGCACACACTCATACGGACTCAGTACCACACACACATACTCTCATACAGACTCATTATCACACAAGCATGAACACACACACTCTCTCACACACCCTCACTATCTCACATACATACATACATGCGTAAACAAACATACATTCTTTCTCATATAAACATACACAATTCCTAACAAATCCACATGCAGCATCCTCATGTTCCTCCCAAACACACTCACACACAAACACAGATGCACTCCCATCCTCCTCATGACACAGTGTTTTGCATCTGGAAGCGGGTCCTTGAAAAGTGGCTTCTTCCTGATAGCTGGAAACATTTTCAGTCGAGTGGAAAGCTTCTTTTGGGATTTGGCGCATCTCCAAGAACACTTGGGTTTTACAGCTGTCTTACAGCATTTAACAGCAGCATATGGTACCTAAGGACCATTGTTCCTCCATTGAAGACCTCTTTTTTTCATCAGGAGAGAGCACCTCTTTGACGTCAACTCTGTGGAAAATGTTTCAAAAACATGAGTTAAAAAGAAATAAGCAGTAATGTTTACGGTTTTTGTTTTCACAAGCCATGGTAGACGCTGGCAGTGATGGCTTTTTGATTCTCAGCCCGTTAATTTGCAAAACTGCACCATCTGTGTGCTTTACCCCAATTAGTGTAATAACCAGAAAATATTAACACCACTGTTGCATACAACAAGCTGTATAACACGTCCATATGAAGGATGTTCTCCACTCAAGACGAACAATTTAGCAGCCTTAAAGTCAAACTGCAAATCAAGTACTCCCAACACAGAACACAACCACTTTAAGAATTTAACTATTTTACATGGGAAAACATTTACGTTTGTCTTTAATATGTACACAGCGTAACAATCAAAACATTATTACTTTGATTAATGTGGAATTTTTGTTTTTTTGTTATTGGGTAAATTACACCAAGAACACCCTGTTGTGAATCATACAGATTGTCATCTCAATATGAAATGATGTTCATAACCCTCTACCACATAAAAAAAAAAATCACAGATATATACAGAGCCGTTTTGGCTTCTATATGAAGCACCATCATCCCAATCATTATTGTAATTTTTTTACTGCATTTTTAATTTGAAACAAAAAAAGATTGACATTAATAAATTAAATTTAATACAGTTCCCTGGAACATATTATAATCAGTCTAAAGGTTAATGTTTCAGCTAATGTATAAATGTTAGATTGCTGTCAGCATGAGGAAAGAAATGGTTTTGAAAGCGCTGACATCATAAATTAAGGCTGTCAGATCCCCTCACCACAAAGGGGAATCAGGGAATGCAGTCACCTATGATGTCAGACAGGCAGACGACCCCCCGGGCCATCCTGATTCATACACACAGTAACTTGGGCAAGTTGGTGGCTCAGAAGGTAATATTCTCACCTTTGGGCTGGGCGGTCAGGTGCACCTGCTATGCGTGGGGCCATAGTGGAGAGTCTTTTAATACACTGGCACAGGAAGATAGCTTCATTGTGTAAACTGCAGATATAGCAATGTTGCAATGCATTGTGGGAGCAGCCAAACAGGTTGTGCATATGTCCTTGTCAGTAAGACTGGAAGCATTGTTGCTGCTTGGTGTCCCTTAAAAATACCAAAATAACCTTTTTATGGAAATAATACAACACAATAGACAAATGATATAGAGTCTAGTAAAGGCCACAAGATACTTGTCTTGCATTTAAACCTATACACTACTGAAAAAAGTGGAACATATTACTTTTCTTAAACAAAATTTCTGATGCACATTCCTGTATTGTTGATATTACATATGCCTTTGAATATGTCAGTTTGTTAATGTTGAGTGACTGTTCTATCTATATTTATGTATATTTGCATGTGCCAGATCATGCGTCCTTTTATATTGTCTCCAGTGACTATGAGGTACAGAAGAAGTTTAAATTTCAAGAAATATCCCAAGCTTTGCCAAATCCATATCAACTGGTTCCCAAAACTGCCTCTATTCATAGTGAGTGTTACAAACCCCCATGGGATGGAAATGATTACTGTGATACAGTGACGCTGGTATTCCAATCAGAGCTGCAGAGGGGTGCTATTAACGAGATGGAGGGAATGATGAAGTTCTGACAGCTCTTTGTCTCATACTGAAGACATGCTGAAGTCTTAATAGGAGATTAAGATCATTTCAATCTTTGCTGTAAACTTCAAAAGTGATCCCAGCTAATTTTTTTCTTTCATACAGAGAAATTTCAACAGACCGATTATGGTTAAAAAAGGGCTAATCTGTAAAACCTTGAAATGCATGCAGGCTGTGAGCCAAGCACAAAGACTGGATTTGTTTAAATGGCACTCAGGTCTGTTCTCTCATGAGTGGATACTGAACAAAATATACATCAGTAGGTAACTTTACAGGTATCATTTAGCATGTATTCCTAATTGGACCTTGGAATTAATTTGACATTTTATAATGTATCAGATGTTTCAAGCAAACATCACACAAGTCGTTTCCTTGCAGGGGAAAATTTACAAATGTTCCTACATCCTGCTAAACCCTCTCTGTATTTTATTTTCTCATTTAGCCAACAGCAACCTGCCCTCAAAAGACAGAACACCCTGACATGCTATATTTCTTTTGCCTCCATGCTGCTTTTAAAAGAGTTTTGCCATTTGTGAAAGGGACATGTTGTAGACGTGCGGTCTGGACAAAGGCATCATTCAGGATTATTTAGCAGTGCTGCGCTTGGCCACAGTATCCCTGACTCAATGAGAGGATTTCTCTCTCTCTCATGTAAAGGTCAGGCAGTTGTCTCAGAGCCATAGTGGAGCTTGCATGGCTGTTTCTAGATGTTAGCACAGGTCTCTCCATCACTGGTCATTACAAGCAGCTGTCAGAGGTCACTCTAATAGCACCTCACCTGACGGATCCCGCAATCCGAACCAAAAAAGAGGGGGCTGGGGGATGTGAGGAGAGGGACGCAGTGAAAAATGTAATCGATAGAACACTCATCTTATTATTTTTCAATGGAGTGACAAAGTACCCAATTTATTGGCAAATTACTGGTTTAAGGGAGAAATACATTCAATAAATGAGTGCCCCCACTGTGCCTTCAGTGCAAATGTGGCTATTTTAGGGCAGTCTGACAACAACCAGGATTATGCAGTCAGCGCTCTCATAAAAAATGGCAATTACAGTCGAGCAAGTGTATGTGTCTGACATCTGTAGGGGAGTGATTTGTTCTGCACGTCCAGGACTACTGGCAAGATCAATCTCCCCAAATCCCACTGATAGGAGAATAATAAGAGAGGAACCTGGCGCCTGTGGGATGTGGGGTCCAATGAGATTACTCCATGACATCATGAATAATGTCCGAGCTCTGGACTGACACAATCAGAGGGGGAATCAATCGCTTACCCGCGCCACTGTCTTTTAAGCCTTCCCTCCCCCTCCCCCTCCCCCTCCTCCTTCCCTTTCCCCTCCCCTCCAAAGAGGAGAGGCTGTGCAGGTGCACCACATGTCAGCCAAGTTCTGTCGCATCATTTTTAACATGCTGCCGACATGGCGGAAAAGGAGAATTTCAGGGCGAGGTCATGCCATCAATCTGGTGTTGAGCATCACTAAGGCTGCAGCTTTGGGAATGTCTCCATAGCCTCCGGTTTGTAGCTTAGCAAAGCCTGGTCTTTCTGGAGCTGTGTGGGTGATTTCTTCATCAAGCTGACAACCTACTTTTCATGTGGTCAATAGCAAATATGCATGTAGCAATTTTTATTTTTCTGTCATTGATAAGCATTACAAAGTTTGGGATTCTTTGTTCCACTGTTGATATTGTCCATAGCTTGCTATTAAAGAAATGTATTACCAATGAATGCTGTATTTTAAACAAAAGTGTTGGATTTGAAGAGGAGCAACTGAGCTTTTCAAATGGCATTGTCAGATGCAAGGTCAATTAATTCTAACCCCCTGAATGTATTTTCATTTGTGGCTCTCACTAAAGAAGGCTAATGCTGGAATGTGTGCTTTGTTCCCCTGCTGCTACAGGATTTCATCTCATAAAAGCAGCATACGTATATTTTTCGCAGTGTGTATCATTATTTATGAACCAGTTCTATTCCAGATTTATTTTTTTAAACACAAAGAAATGATAAAACATAACCTTCAGTCTCAAAAACATGTAGTGGATTGTATATAAGTCTGGGGTTCTAAAATCTGTCCCTAGTACAGTGACAGCAGAGCAGCTCTAATATGGGGCTGGTTTTACTGGAGAGCTGTTACAGCAGTCTGTGAGGGTGTCCAGCTTTGTCTTTGAGTTGACATTCCTTCCCCCACATCCCTGGGCCAAACGGAACCCATGCTGAGGATCAGTGGCCTGCGAACATGGCCTGCAGGGCTTTACGAGTGTGACTTATCGCCGGTGTGACGAGGCTCATACGGGGGGTGTATTACACACCTTTACAGTCTCCCATAATGACCCGTGCGCACTCAGGTCCGGGACACATGAAGGACAACAGCCAAGGTCCAGAGGTGTGACGGTTACCATGGTGAAGCAAGCACAGAGGCATGACAATGATGGTCTGAAAGTAAGATGGCCTGTTTTTTCTTTTTTTTCCTGTCCATCCATGACTCCCTACCTGGCAGCACAATGGGGTGTACAAAGGAAGATTTTCCTTCTTCAGGCTCCTTTGGTCTCTCGGCTTGGCGGAGGGGTGCACGGTCGTGCTCGCCCGAACTCAAGGATTTAATGCCTGACCCTGGGCCAGTTGCTCTACCTCCTTCTGCTTCAGTTCAACCAGCTGTAAAATGAGGTGCGGGCAGGACCCAGCGGTAATGAGAAGTGGCATCTCGCTTGGGCTAACCTCGGGAAATCGTTTCTATAAATACCTTCTATAAATAAAGTAAACCTTGGCTGTGGCTGCATCAAGCTTTTTAAAAGGTCATCTCTTGCCCAGCTCAAGTTCTCTGTCTCTCTTTCTCTCTCTCTCTCTCTCTCTCTCTCTCTCTCTCTCTCTCTCTCTCTCTCTCTCTCTCTTTCACTCTCTCGCTCTCTCTCTCTTCACTGTCAAATTCAAATTCAAGCACGTGGGGTTGTATTTGAATGTGAGATGCCTAAGCCCTAACCACACAGATGAGTTACACACGGCACAATATTACAAAGATATGATAATTAACCCCCAACACCCCTCTATACACATACATATTAATAACATAACAAAACCTCACTCCCAGAATCCATGTACACTTTATATGCTGGGGGTCCCATACTTACTCACATGTTTTATCTTTCTCCCTCCCTCTCTCTGACCTCTAACCTGATTACAGTTTTGTTTATGCATTCGTTCTGTGATATTTCCCCCTTGGCGTGACTGGGGCATGTCTGCTACCCTCTTTGTTATCTGGCTGAGTGGGATGAGTGAGATGGTCAGCGTGGGAGGGAGTGGATGCACCCGTGAGCATGCCATCATCGTCATTCATGTGGGGGAGACATGTCCCAGGGAGAGGGGACTCTCTGGAGGAGGGGTGACAATGGGGTCTGGCTGGTGTTAATTATTTGCGGTTATTTATTGTTTGAACAGGGAAAAATGTCATGTACTGTAAATTGGAACAATGCATATACAGGGGACCACTAAATCTGGGATTAAATTGCAGGAATTATTCAAAATATGACCTTTTATCACAGATTTACTTCAGCATGATTGATGACTATAACATTTTGTTGCCATGAGAAGAGTCCCATTGTTTACCAGGATAGACAGTGTGCTCGATGCACTCCAAACTGGTCAAACTCAAGATTTTAAATGAGCTGTGTAGCCTGCTGTCAGCTTTTAACTTCTTTACATTATGATGTTTTTTTCCATTTCAAAATGTTTGTGTGTTATCATTATGGTCATTTATTGTTAATAGGTTAATTGTCTAATGCTTTGAAAGAACATAAAGTTTATGGCTAATTGGATTTTTATATAAATGTATACAGTATCTTCGATTCAGATTGTCTCTCGTATTGCACATAGGCCATACCTGTCTTTGACTGGCACATCAAATGATAGTACAGTGCAGTGGCAGAGGAAAGCTCGTGATTGGCTCAGGAAGGTCACAGGTGAGACGGACAGATAATGGTATGAGAGAGAGAGGTGATCATTATTGTCGTGTTACTACAGATAAAAATGTTTTCATGGGTTCTAAGTTTTTCGGCATTTTCTCTTGCAATGTCTGTATATATATGCAGTTTCATTGTCAAACTATCCAATATAGAAATATGAGCCAGTGCTTAAAAATGAATTCTGTCAAGATTTAATTAAAAAAACAAAAATGAAGTATCAATTCTTCAGAACTCATGAATCATCTTTAGCGACCCCCTGTTGAGATAGCCGTACAGAACACTAATAGGGCTTTTTACAGCAATGTCAGAGTCCACTTGAACTTTGTGAGCATCCTGGTAATTTTGCTGATGTGGGGCCTGCGACTCTGCCCAGCTCCTCTCCTGAGCACAGGACGTGTGCAGGGGTTACATGAGCCCCCCGCACCAACACCACCCCACTCCCCACCATCTGCATTCAAGGGTAAACTCAGGGGCTGGGGATGCAAGGGTATCCCACAGATGTTTTGGGGCCCATTGTTAAGTGACAACATCAACAAAAATCTGTTGACTGCTTCCTCCATCCTACCTCTGTATTTATGCCTATAAAAGTACATTTTATAATTTGTGCTGCACATCAAGTCCATTTGTTCTTCAAAATGACTGAGAGCAATGAACAGTGAAACCATTATGTGTTTATTAACTAAGTGTATAGCACATGGTTGGTTGGTTGGTTGATTCAGCAGACTATTGTGGGACACACTTATCAGCATTAAACATAAAAGTCATATCCAAGTAAGTAAGAGAAGGACTACAAGTTAAATTAGTCTATTGCTCTTCACAAGATGAAAATGGTTAATATCCCAGAGTACATTGACTTGACATTCTTTTGGTATGCTAAAAAGGCACCATTTATCTGTAGTAGTGTCCATAATCATCACTATTTGAACAGTAAATCCACAGATCCTCAGACTCAAGCGGCACTGGTGACAGCTTCTTCAAGGACTGAGCAAGCCATCCAACAGAGTGCTCAAAGACAGCTTGATCTGTAACGAGGCATTTTTACAGACCACTGTATCCAACCCAGGAACATAACCTGAAATAACTGAAAGAGATCTAAGAAATAATATTGTCAGAAAACATATTTCTGTATAACCTTTAGTAACTGTCTTGTTTAGATCTTGTTTCGATTTTCATGGGAGAACTGGTAGCAGCTATTTTGGAAAGAGAACAAAAGACAGTGCAAAGACAATGAATAACAACAAACATAATTGTATACTATAACACAATGGAATAAATGATCATTGACAGCCACCTATTCTGACTTTAGACTGGAATTCAATATTTTAAAATAGATTTTAATATGCATAAAATGGCTATGTTTACATGTACACTAATAATCTGATTATGGACAATGTTAAACCAATTGTAATGATAAATCTGACATCTAACCCATAGCTGCTGACTGCATCCAGGGTCTTTGTGAAAGATTTTGTTTAGGAGGTCCAAATTTGGTAGTGCTGACGGGGTGGAGCCACTGGTTGCATTTTGCATTCAGCTTTGAAACCTGCAGCCTTCAAGGCTTTCCATTGGACGTGATGGACCTGTTCACTCTTTCTGGGATAACCTCCTTCATTCATTTTTTTTCTAGAAATGTCGCTGTTGTGATGCTTTATCCCATCAATAAAACTCTGCCATACACATCGGCACATGCACAACTTGGTCTGAATGAAAGCAGTCAGAGGACTCCACATATTTTTCTGCTATTAT
Source organism: Albula goreensis (assembly GCA_022829145.1). Classification (NCBI taxonomy): domain Eukaryota; kingdom Metazoa; phylum Chordata; class Actinopteri; order Albuliformes; family Albulidae; genus Albula; species Albula goreensis. Next base: position 13,099,178 of record CM040749.1, on the reverse strand, counting down.
GGTAACTCTGACTATGAGCATAATCACATTAACATCATCAGAATATGGTGCCTTCTTAGGCAACACCTTACTTGCATACTATATACATATTATAAATGGATTAATAGGGTACATGTACATGTAGCCATTGATTGTGCAACAGCCCTAATTCTGTATTTAGAAAGCATCCATTGATGACATGAAAGGTTTTTGGTTTGATCATTTAATAATGCTTCAGTGGTATATGGAATTCTCACATCTTCATGACCCATCAAATTACATAAAATTACCCTCATTAGGGTCTATGACCATGCCATTTACCAATAATTAAACTAACTGAATTGGAGCAGGGTTAATTTTTGCTAAGGGGCCCACTAGCTGCTGCCTCCCGGTTGAATCTGTTGAATCAGTCCTGGGGCCTTCCTGTCACACATGGCCTAAATGAGCCTGCAGAAAGAGGCTCCCTGTCTGGTCAGTCTGACCACACCTGCCCCCGGTGTCTGGGCGACCTAAGCTGATTAGGTCCATCCTTGAAGGATCTGTTAGCTGGATCAACACATCCAAGAACACTTATTGATCATTATTTTTATTGATCAGCCACCCAGTGTCAGTCCAAGGGGGCTGTCTTTGTATTGATTGGATCAAATTAGCAAGAACAAAAGGATGGCCAAGTGGTTCAAATTCCCACTGCCAAAGAAATATGACAACACATTTAAAATGCACTGAAAGCATTGATTGTGTAAATGATGTTGTTGTGGTACATTTTTGTAGCATGTTCAGTTTGGAAAAGTCACTTTGCTCTTGCTCTCCCTTTACAATAATTATATATGGGTCTTAAAAACCTCATTAGGTTTATTAAAATTTAAAAAAAAAAAAAAAAGTGAGAGATTTTTCAACACTAAATGTCAGCTTTTTGCATCTGACGCCATATGTTTAGAACAGAACACCTCTGGACTCTGGGTTCTGTCTGGCCGCCCGGGTGGCCCCAAGAGGGCTGGGTGAGGTGTGTGCTTCTGATTCTGACACAGCGAGACAGGGGGAGGGGCCTGCACCTCTCCAGCAACACTCTGTGGTTTTCGGGAAAAATCAGGCCCAGCTCTGGAGATCCAGAAGATCCCCCCTGTGAACCCGTGTTACATCACTCCCCCACAACCTCATTAGAGCATGGGAAAACCGAACTTCATCGCCATCAAATATTAATGCCTGGGTGAAATAAATAAGTAAATAAGTCATGAAACTCCGAGACAACAGGCAACAGGGAGTGGGTGTAGAAGAGAGTGGACTTTTGCACTGTTGAATGTATTACACATACCGGAGGCTTTTGGGAGAAAGCAAGGCGGCAAACACAAATAACTGTACTTCAAACAAGAGAAGAGCTTCCTTCTGAAAATAAAACTGAATTATTGTGGCCACATAATTATAGGCAATTTGGGGACACTTTTTTGCAACAAAACTCTCTGAAGATCAGCAATTAAAAAGCATTAATTTTTCAAGCAGAGGCATACAGTAAACAGAAAAGAGGAGGGAATCCTGGCTCGGTTTCTTACTATAATAAGGATGGCTTGTGGGTTTATGCCTCCTGGCTTTTCTTATGTATAAATTGGCACAGAGTGTCAAAGTAATTATTCCTAAAAGACTGGTAGCCCTGTTCAATCCCTTAAAAAATTCAAAGATTCAACATAATGTTATGATATGCACAGTAAAATACAAGGAAATAGCCACTTCCATTTGAATATCCCTGGGGGCCTCATTTTGTGGACATCATTTTTGGGTCAGTGAGTTAATGCTAAAAATATGTCTTGCCAAAACCCTCCATTTATCTAGGAGGGTATTCAGTGTCAGGCTCAGAATGGGTAAAGTCTCTCCGGGACTCCCCTCTGCTGTAAAGACAAGGCTGACTGGCAAACTTAGATATTATCTCCACTGTGATACTCAGCTCTTTCTCCGACCCACTGAACAGAGCTCATAAAGAGGGGTTGGAGAAACAGTTTAAACACACACAGAGCTACTTCCAGCTGTAATTAGAGGGGGGAAATCTGACATGCTATATACAGCAAGTGTGTGGTTAGTTTACTTTGGGCTGCTTTTTGGTGGGTTAAAAGATTGCAGTACTGCTTTTTAGTTCATTGTGCCCTAAGAGATATTTCGTGTAAACGACATAGCTGCCATGTCTTTTTCTTTTGCCTTCATTCTTCTGTTTCCACATGAATACTAAATCATTCTTCTAAGTAAGACAAAGTACTCAACCTCCTAACGATGGTGTGAATGCTTCCAATACACCGCAGTTTGAAAGAGGACCTACTATTCCTTTAGTGTTAGACTGGACAGTCTGGCCACATAGTCACAGAGATGTCCAGTGTAACACCACCTCTGGTTTGATTTTATACTGCATGTCAAGCAAAGCAACAGCATAAGCAGTTAGAGAAAAAAATAAAACATTCCTTAAAACCTGTCCGGATCCAGACTGTCTCCTGACATTATGTCAGCTGTTTCATTTAGGTGCATCTTGGTCTGCAACACGATGACTGGGTGTACTTCTTAAGTACCCTTTGATGGCCAAATCACGAAGTATTTGTACCCATCCCATTCTCTTTTCAACCTGAAGTATTCATAAGAACATTGTACGAGAAAAAAGGGTCAACTGTACACATTACCCGATAAAGCTGGTATCACAAAGAGAGCATCAGAACCCATTTTCTGAGCTGTCAGAGGGTTTGTGCACTTAAAAGGGTCCTGTGATGTCTGCTGACACTGGAAAGCTCATCCTCAGCTTTTAAGAGCTCAACAAGCACGCACTCTGCAGCTGATGAGACGGACAAGAACACACCTGTCACCAACAAAGAACGTTGCGCTTAAGTGTTTTTGAAGTGTTTTTTAGTTCACAAAGGCTTAATGTTTGGCCTTAAAGGACTTTAGTTGCTTTTTGCGCAAGGGTGATATTGTTGTTGCAATTTCACTTTACTTCTTTTTATTGAGAAAAAAACTCAACTTCTATAGAAAAGTAAAGAACTTGCACATTATGAGATAAAAACTATTTCCAAGACCGTGTTCCATAAAAACTTGAAAGATTGATAAAAACTCTGGAGTCCCCAAATTAGCCCCATCCCCAAAGTGATCTACATTAGCCAGGAATTTTGAGTGTGATTTTGACTGGAGAATTTGATAAGGAGTAAAGAGAATCTTCTCCCCTCTTCACCCAAAAAGCATCATCTATAACAGGGGTCTATAATCATACCCGAAAAGGGCCAGTGCTGATGTGCTGACGTAAACTTTATTTCTAGTCTATTTCAATAACACATCTGACTTAATCAAGAAATTATGATCCTAAATAGAGGCCTTGAGCATTTAAATCAAGTTTTTTAGTCAAGGGGTTCAACAAAAGCTCGCACACACATTGATCTAAAGGCACTGGAACAGACAATGCAGAAAGAATCTCCAATCATACCATTTAAAGCCACCCTCAGTGTGTCCTGGTGCTGTTCAGGAAGGGCCTGGCAGAGAGAGCATACATGAAAAAGGAAGTGAAGGAGTACCCCCTCCTGTTAAAATGCACTCCTCCCCCCCAAACTCCACTTTTATTTGCAGCCCTATTAACAACTGTTACGGAAGCTTTAATTATGCCCCTGTGATGTGGGAGAGTGGCGGACGCATGTCACCCCCCTCCTAGGGGACACTGTGTAATTACCAGCATCCATCCTGGCTGCCCGCACCGCGGCTGCTCCGTTTCTTTATCACCGTGGCGATAATCACGCCGTCTCCGCCAACATCTGTTCTCTGAGCGATGAGTCCAAAGGGCCAGCGCCTGTCAGGCAAGGCCGTCCTACATGCATCTCCCCCTTTGACCTTTTCAAACACTTTTACAGCTAATTTGTTTACTCGAGGGTGGGAGGAGGCAAGATACATTTCAACAGAATGCAATTAAGTGTCTGGGTTTACAAATAAGACTCTCTCCCTATCTCTTTCTCTCTTTCCTCCTGTCTTTCTCCCTGTTTTCCCCCAAATCTATGTATAATGTAAGTTCTGATATGGGTGAGTTAACTAATTTGCCCTGTAACTGATGTTCTGAGGTAATGAATTTTAAATGTTTTTTTTAACCTTATCATGCATTATCTTATATACATGTGGTTTTGGTTTGTGAATCACTGACCACCGTGTAAGGAAGGTATAGATGCCCTTTGTTATGAAAACATTTGTTTGAAAAAAGAATACTGATTTAGATGCACCCAGTACATTTCACAGTTTGCACAGAGGTCCTAATATAATAATAATAATAATAATAATAATAATAATCATCATCATCATCATCATCATCATCATCATCATCATCATCATCATCATCATCATCTTTAATTCAAAATAGCCAGTTAAAAAGCAGAATAGTAAATTAAGTATCATGTAGTGCACAACAGCATACCATTCTCCACATGGAACTTGAACCAGGAACTTTTTATAATCATAAAAAAGTCACAATTTCAAGACAACTGCTTTAGTACTTTAGTAGTGAATCATCGCCTATTATTGCTGATGTGTTATATTCAGTCCTACTCATCATTTGCAAACATTAATTTTGGCTATTTTTATGAGGCAGGTTAAAATCTGTTGGCTCCTCAGCAAATGCAGAGTTGAAGGGGGAAATGGTATGAATCATATATAGGTTACTTCTTCTGGGGGCTCTGATTTATTCATTTTAAATCAGCGTTATAAATCTCAGCACAGCTGATGCAAACATGATTGACAGGTTACTCCTCACATTGTCATTGATTTCTATAAAAAGGTGCAGTGAAACATTCCAAAGTTTTTTCTTTTGTTTTTTGGCAAAAAGGGGAGATGTGGGGAAAGAAGCAGTGATAAAGAATGCATGAGATCTCTGGAACAGTTTTATCCCTACACATCAGAATTAAAGCAAGCTGGAGTAGGGGAACAGGGAAAAGTCATTGCAGATGAAAAGAAATTATGCCATTTTACATAGAAAGGAGACAGAAGAAATCCAGGTCTGATTTAGGTTTTGTCGTTCTCAGACATTATGACACAGTACATATGAACCACAAAACCTGAAGCTTTTATTTATTTATTTATTGATTGATTTATTTATTTATTTATTTATTTATTTATTTATTTATTTATTTATTTATGTCAACCAGTTTATTTCATTTCAATGATCTTTTGTTCATATCACCTGAAGGACACTCCTCTATGCATACGTGTTGTCCTCAGACTTCCCTCCCTTCTTTCTTAACTTTGTTTCATGCTCTAGAAATGGCAAAAGGAACAAACCAAGCTGTTAACATGGCCAGGTGACTGTCCTCCCATTGTTTTTCCTCAAAAGGAGATCAAGGAGAAGGTAAATCATTTTTTTTCTCATGGTTATTAAAAATGTTTTATACTATATAAGTGCTATACTAGTCCATGTCAATGTCAATGTCCACTTGATTAAATGACTGTACAGGTCTGCAGGAAGTGTCCCTCAAACCAGCATTATGTTTAGAAGTCACATTTTATGTCTGTTACAGCAGATTTTGATGTATTCCAGCTTTCTATCCAAGCCAATATATGAACTAACTCATTATACTATTCTGCTTATGACACTGGTCATTATTAGCAGCTATTTTGTGTTGTTTGGCCAGGACTCATGCCACCTTTTTGTTTAGTTGTCGCTTATGGATATGATTAATTACATCTATACAGACGGACCCTGATTTACGATGGGGTTACATTCTGATGAACCCATCGTAAGAGAAAAATATCGTCGAAAACGCATTTAATAAACCTAACCAACCTAACATCATAGCCTAGCCTGGCTTGCCTTAACAGTGCTTATAACACTTGCATTAGCCTACAGTTGGGCAAAATAATTAACACAAAGCCAATTTATAAAAAAGTGTTGAATATCTCATGAGACCGTCGGACCATCGTAACTCGGGGCCAATCTGTACTAACCTATGAGAGTGTGCTTGTTTCAAGCTATCAGAGATGTTTATTTTAGGTGTTTATTTTAGCAGCCTGAGCAGAAGAGCTTCTATTGCTCTTGACACTCCAACCCAGGCACAGTTAAACCTCCATACCAGGATACACACATAACAAAAGTTAAAACCAGTGTTTCCCCTGTCCATGTGCTTTTGTTGTCACTGCTCTTGTTTTTGGCAGTTACTAAACTCACATTTACTATCACCTTGTCTGTGCTTGAGTCAAGGCCTGATTCAGGACAGTATACCACCTAAGCAGGACCAGAGATCCAGGCTACATCATTATATGTTGTATGGTTTTGTGTGTATTTTGCCTTATTGTTTGTATTTGATGTTTTTGGACCTATTCTCTGTCGCCTTATTGTACGTATGTCTTAAAAGTGACTAATCACAACAAAATTGACCTTAGAGGACAATGAAGACAATAATAATAAAAGCTTTAAACATAATGATTAGTACACTTGTGGGTCCTGAGAACAAGTATGTTCCATATTTATCAAAGACACATTTTAATTTTAGACATCAGAGAGGTGTAGAGACGCAAGTTGAAAATGATGCAGTGCATATAGCAGTGTAAACAACGTACACTCTGCACTGTGGATGCAGTAACTGTGTGCTGCTTTTGTAATCTTACTGATGATAGAGACACTCCTCAAAGTCTGCTCCCCATGCTGATAATAAGCAATGCTTATTATTATCATAAATGCTTACTCTTTGTAGCTCAGGTCTAGTGGTGAAATCGCTGTTCTAGATAAAGGCCAGTGTCAGAAGCACCTCCTTTTATGTTTGCTTTCTTTAACAAACAGTCTGGGTGTTTATTTTGCCTTGCTATTGATGCTTACAGTTAATATGTATCCAATGTCCCTGTCCCCCCATTCCCCTTAAAAAGCATGGCTTTTATGGTTAAGTCGCTAGCCAGTTCTGTTTCATCCTTTCCCCAGTTGTCTACTTCACCACTAATACTAGTAAACTGTCCATACACACCACACATACTTAGTGCACGTTTGCATAGCATGTTGTGATAGTGACTGTTTTAAAAACTTGTGTCAACTGGGACATGTTGAGTACAGTTGCAACTCACATTGTCAACTTGGGTTGACTTACACAGTTAAGAACAGAAAAGAGAACTCAACATATGTAAGCCCACATGAAGCTTAAAATCCCTCAGTCAACTGAAAAAAGTGCTCTTCCAACGTTATCAATACTACTGTAATTGTCTGGGAAGGAAAATCTGAAGCACCAAAATATCCTCAGCATAATGTCTACATTGTCTGCTATGGCACAACAGTTTTTAGATCTTAAAATTGAAGCCAGGCCACAATTTCCTCTTCATGTGCAGTTACGTATTAAGGCAAAAACAATGTTCTCTTTCGAGTAATGTCTTTAGAAATGTGGTGTGAGCTCAGGCATCTCTAGCTTGACTGGAGTAGGAAAATTACATTCCACAGTGTAGCTGCATTTAGGGTCTGATTTAGTGTTAATCACAGAATGACTTCATAGAAGGCCAACCTCTGATGTGATCCCAGATCCAGGCTGAGAGTTTTTCCTTTTGAAATATCGAGATGAAAAATTAACTTGTCTCATTTCATCCACATTTCCTCTAAAGCCCTCTACAGTGACTCACAACGTGGGACCGATGTGGGGTAGGAAAGCAAAGCTGCATGGGAAAAAAGGAGTGCCTGCATACAGAGAAGAATTAGGGAGCAATCAGTGAAGAAATCCAGCGAGAATATAAAGCAATTTCCCATTCAATGACCAGATGCAGAAGCACTGCTAACTCTAAAAGTTTTCCCATTATGAGGGGGCTGAATGTTTTCAGATTCCCTCAGCTGCTTTGCGCATCTGTACGCTTGTGAAATACAGAGAGATAAACGGATAGGTAAATAGAGATATACTCTACATTTAATCTCCAGCCAGAAAAAAACTGAAATCAGCTTAAATAATAAAATACTTTTGATCAAAGGGATGAAAAAAAGCTATGTGTTTAAGCCGGTCAGAATTTCAAAAAGCTGTTTTATTTATTCGCTTTTAAAGAGAGAAATAGGCGCCCAATATTTGGCAGCTGTGACATTAACGAGCAACACATTTGAAGGAAAAAGTCATAAATATGCATAAAGATATTAGGGTGGTGTTAACTGTAAGCACCTGTCTACTTAACAGTGACAGAAAATCATTGAGTGACTTTATGAATGTCCCCCCCTCTATGCCACATGTGTCCTTTTTTATTTAAAGTCACCATTCCTCACTGGTGACAGCCATGCTGACAATCTGTGCTTGGAAAAAAAATGTTTTTTGAGATGTCAAGTTACGCTGTGATGGCTCAAGGTTAAGGTAGCAAGCTAGCACCCATTTCACGTAGGGCAAAGATGCAACCGTAATGTGAATTAGCAATGCAGTTTTCCAAGAGGATATGGAATACAAGAATATATCTGTCATGTCAACTTCTAAATCCAAAACATTCAAGTCAAAAGGGTTGTGCATTTATTTTATTTTTTTGTCAGCTTGCGCTCAATCGCACAGTCTTGGGCATTAAAACTTAGGGAGAACACTTTACTTCATGTGGCGTGTATCATTTTCTGGGGGAATCATTCTTTGTAGTTTCCTTTATTGTAGTCCCATATTTCATACATTGTTGCATTTTTATTTAGGGGATGATAACACATTTCAGCTAATAGGCCTATTCCAGCAGAGGACATTGGATTTAAGCTTCTCTTACAGAGGATAGGCCAAAATACAATTTAAAAATGTCTTAAACGTTACATGTTAATTTTTTTTTTCACTATTTAATAGTATGCCATCATTTTATTAATTAGAGCACATTTCAGGATAAGAAGGTATGAATAGAGTCAGTTGAATATTACATAAAAGTCATTCTGTAATTTAACAACTTAGCTCTGAACCTGCCAGCTTGGATTGTGGTATTCTAATCAAGTGAATGGGAATTGTGAATCTTGTTGATTTACTTCTAATGTATGTGGGTAGTTATTAACGTGCAGCAGTAGTTGTTGATTTCAGGCATTATTCATTAAAATTATAATGCATTCATTATTTGTCTCATAAAGTATTATAAATACACTTATTTTGTTTTGTATTTGAATGAGAGGGAAGTTTATCTTGGAAATAGGCCCATTTGGGCTCCTCACTTTGCCATATTAGGTGTTCCATAAAGTGTTACCATGGCTTTTTCTAGAACATTACATCATTGGACACGGGATCCAACAGTGCCTTATAGTGTGGGCTGTGAAGGTAACATTGAGAGCAAGTGTTACCTTGAGACACTAACAGAAAACTAAGATGTCTACAAAAACATAATGAGATTCTTTTAGAGGGGTTACATTACTATATCTCTGTAATTTAAATATTGCATTTATAGAAACATACCAGTGAGTGCTCTTGTGATTACAAATGTAACACTTACATTATCAAATGTAATAATTACATAAATATATATTTTTTTCCTGCCTGATGAAGGAATGAATATGAATTTGTCCTTCTGCTGCAGGAATGACCAGGACTCATCAACCTCATTGTCTGGGAACACCATGACTTTACAAGGTGAGACAAGAACAAGCGCCTGCCTGTCACACTCCAGGACACCGGGCACAGACAGCCATGAGACCAAAGGTGCCGCTGTTTGCTGTTGTGCTCCCCCTCCTCCTCTCCCCTGTTTTTTCCTGGCTGAGCTGGGGCCCCCTCCTGTTCTCAGTGGAAGCTGGTAGTGATCAGGACCAGGGGGGCCGGGGTCAGAACCCAACAAGCTGTGCTGGGAGGCAGGCGTGCCGTCCCCAGGCTCCAGGCCCTTTCGGCACCAGGTGGTGCACCTGCCGCCCTGCTCTGTCTCTCATGCAGATTAGTTACAGGGGAAAAAAGGGGGAAAACTGCCAAATAAACAGTCTCTTAATGATGCTCTTTCCATGTCTTTAAAATGTCTTTGAAGAGTTCCAGAGGAGCCCTGACACGTGCAGGCTTCCTAATGAACAGCGAGCTGTAACCATCCATTCGTTTGAGTTTGGAAACCCCTGAAAAATCAGTAGTTTGTTACATTAATGTACCACCACATCAAGTTAATGTGGTTGGCCAGGGAAGCCTTTTACCTTATACAAAGCCATTGACGACACCCCGCTGTTTAAATAAGAGGTCTGCGTTTGAACTTTGGCCCTTCAGACCCCTGTTTGATTGAAACCCTGCTTCTGTACAAAGCTCCCTGAGGTTGGAAGCTAATCCACAACCTCAGCGCTCTTCCTGATTGGGCCTGTTTTGTTTTCTCCTTCTCCCTCATTTCTGTTTGTTCTTTTCTGTGTTTACTGGATTTGAAGAAAAGCTCATTGGCCACGTGGGAAGCCATGATTCAGACCCTTAGGAGCCAGTCTTTCTGATATGTGGGTAACCTTCATGTTGGATCGATACTCCTCTTTAGAGGCACAGTCTTTTAGTTTGTTTGTTTTTCCTTCTGCTTCTCGCTGTACTACTTACAGCCAAAATGTTCAAATTGATCAGACCTGGTGATGTTAACCCTAAAAACGCAGAGAAGATTTTTAGGGTAAAAGCAAAAATTGGGTAAATGGCCATTTTAGTGGCTTAACCTGCTGAAGCAGCTTGATTCAGCGATAATTATGCATATATAGTCTTCAGCTTTAAGTGCTCAGAAGACCATTACTGTTTGTATTTGAAGACAGATGTTTAGTAGCTTAGTGATATTTTAAAATATAACCACCTAAGGAGGCTTGTATTTAGTGTTCCTGCACAGATCCTAACTTGAGTGTAAAATGTGTTTCTCTCTCTGATCTGGCGACCGCAGAGGGTTAAGGGCAGAACAGACTGCCTGAAACCTCTGGCTCCTCTTGTTATCAGAGAAGGGAAGCACACAGGCACAGTGGTGCTCTAAACCACTGGCTGGATTAGAGAACTTAGTACCTGTGAAGGATTTTTAAAAATATCTCAGGAAAAAAGGAGGTTAGGGAGAGATATTTATTTTAAAGCTGACCCGTTACATTGATTATATTTTTCGTTGTTATTTTTCCTATGGCAACTATTCTATAGTAATCTTTGACTCCATTGGGCATGGAGTAGGGTATTCAGAAATGGAATTCAAGGCCATTTGAGTTCCTGTGTGCAGAACTGGGCAGCTACCAGCTCATTCCCTCTTGATTACTAACTTTTGTGAAATATTTGAACAGCACTTGGAAGAAACTGTCCACAAGGCTACGGTCTATGGGATTAATGAACCTATACAGTAAAGAAAATATACAGTAAGATTAGAAAGTGAGTACTACACATGGAGCATACACATGGTGCTAACACAAATCCATTGGAACACGGATTCCAAGGTCCATCAAATTTACAATTGTATTGAAAAGAAAGGTATTTGTGATACAACCAAATTGTATGAATACGATGAAATCTCTGTGCCACATACAATAGGTTCATACAGTTCTTCTGCTCATCAGTATGTGGGAAAGGCCCAAATCAACAAACCATACCAGTCCCACCAAATGTGGGAAGGTGGGGAAAAACGAGGACATTTCAAGAAGTGCAGCTCCAATGATTTTGGACTTAACGGTACTGAATGAGTCAAATTAAATGCATTATGTCATCTGAATGGCAATGACATAGAGAGAGTGATTAGTGTCAGGTCTGGAATGCTGAGTCGGAGAGGCCTGTCATGTCATCTTAACCTGGACCTCCTCCCAAAACTGATGACGAAGCAGACAATGCCACATGTCATTGGTTTCCTCCTGGCAGAAGCAATCCGGTGTGATCCCGGGAAGCCTCTCTATAATACAAATCCCGTAAAGACAACTCTCTCACAATGTTGCTGTTTACTGTCTAGTTTAACATCATGGCTTGTCTTAGGATAAACGTGTCCTGCTGTAAGGTAAAAATGTTTTTAATATTTTATTACAATATACAAGTTGAACTGAGGAGAGGTGGTGAAATGTTGAAGTGGAACTTCAAAGGGAAATGAATTAAGTGTAGCTCAGCGCCTAAAGCTATTTTTTGGGGAGGGAAGGCATTTTAGGGAAATCATAGGACATCTGCTCATGCACACATTAAATATTTTACGTTTTCATGATTCATGAAAGACAAAAGCGGCTGAGATATTGATTAGAATTTATGAGTGCATATTATATCATGCTCTCATTTGCTGAATACTCAAACAGAATTTCATTTTCTACTTTTCTGCAAATGATAAATAGTGAGCCGGTATTCATTATACAGTCCTATAAATACACCACAATGTTTTAATTAACTCAATGCATATATTCTGAGAGGGCTGTCTGACAAATTGATATTTGATACCCCACCAAAATGACTACAGCCAAGGGAAGGAAAGAGCTACCTCCCCCAGCCCAATGGAAGTCTATTATTTCCCTTCCCATGTCCAAAGCTTGTAAAAAAAAACAAGACAGAGGACTATTTCTGGTCTGTGTCTGGACTCATGAATGCTGCAAGCACACGAGATCCCTATCTATGCTGGAGCAGTCCCCCTCTTACCTTCATTACGCATTCTTTGTTTATGCTTGGGCGCAACTATAGCTGCTCCTGATAGTTTTAGGTCAGGCGTGGCTGGCTACGGGTTACTCTAAATAAATACACAGGGACTAGCCAGGAAGGAGCGGGTTGGCCGCGCTCACTGCCGAATCGACCTTGATTAATCAGCCAGCATATTCAGGGTGACTTTTTGTGTATACTCCGAGTCTCTCACAAGGAGATGGAATCGTGCCGGTTTCAGCAGACGGGGGAAGGGGAGGTGGGGTGGGGGCAGGGGTGCGGGGAGTGGGGGTGGTGTGGAGGATGGTGATGGTGGGGGCTGGCCCCCGAATATCTGTTAGCCCCCCCCCAACCCCCAGTGTTGATGCTGCTGCCATTTGACTGGCTGTTAGGATTGGGTTCCTTAAGAGACTTGATGTGTTGCCACAGGAGATGTCTCAGAGGCTGGAATACATGGCCTGTGGTCAGACGGGAGCAACCAAGTATGTAATCCACAGACGCACAATATGCAGCTGTGTGCATGCCAGGGTCCTGTCTCTTCTTTTATTTTATTTTTTTTTAATTTTTATGCATTAAAACCCCCCACCACCAAAAAAAAATGTCTGAAATATATTCCCCTTGCCTCAAAATAAAGTGACCAGAGGGCAAAGAACTGGCAAAGGGTATAGGAGCAGAGTCGATATGATGAAGCTGATATTCATGGACCCATCTATTTGTGTCTGACTGAAGAAAATGATTTGGACAGAGTTTTTTTTAACTGAAGTTATATTGTTGTGCTGTTAATCGCCAGTGAACATGCTATTAATGAAACAGTGCACTAATTATGAAGTGTTATTATTTGGAAAGTGTGTTTGTAGACTAATATTCAAATGGCTTATCCTGGCTATCCTATAACCTGCTTCCAATAATGCAAAAATAGTGTGAATGCTAGGTTGCTGTATCATGGTATTATGTTCATGATGTACTCAGGTATGTTCATGTATTTTCAGTGCATGAGGTCACACTCTATCATAAAGAAAACTTTCTCTTCTTTAGCCCGGACAGCACCTCAGCATGTCGCCACCATTAACAAATTCCATCGTCCTCAGTTGTTTCATTTTTCCTCTCTCTTGACTCCCGCCTCTCCCCCCTGCTTCCATCATTAGATGTTGCAATGGCCTCTCACCTGTCAGCTCCACTCTGGCCCGGGTCACTAAAGACTCATCTGCAACATGTACGCCCCAGCCCCTGTCTCCATGGCCCTGAGCATGGCTGGACCTATCCTTAGGCAAGGTGTGGCCCCATGTGGCGCTCCTGTCCGGAAAGGTTATCAGCTGTGATTACTGCAATAGACTTCAACCCCAACCTGCTGCCCTGAGGCACAGGAGAGTGAAAGACAAGAGGGAGGGGGGTGAGAGAGTGAGAGAGCCAGAAAGACAGAGCAAGAAAGAGGAAAAGAGGGAGAGAGAGAGGGGGGTGGGGGAGGGGGTTGGGGGAACTGCCTAGAGCAATGGATGCGGCAAAGAGTATCCCTCAAAACATCCAGGCAGTCAGAGACCACCACAGGCTCTTTCCCTGCAAGAACACAAGTGTTCAGACACTTCAACCACAACACTTCCTGCTTTCTTCTCTCACCTTCCTTCTCAAAATGACACCCTGCTGCAGTTTATGCAGTGATTTCCTCGAAAGCCAAAGATTATGGGGTTGGCTCATGGTGTTGGTTTGATCATTTGTTTCATTCTGCGCTGTTTATTTATCTGTTTATGACTGATTTGATTTCTGACATTACGCATGGAGCTTAGCAGGGCCATGTGCCTTCAATTGTGTGAAATGACTCTGGAAGGAGATTATCTAAATTAAAAACCAGGCAGAATTTGAAGCATCATTAATATTCCTGCCATTTTACTTTATGATGAATTGCTGGCAGTCTAAGCTGGTCACTTATCGTCGTTTTTGAGATTGCAATCGTGCTCTATAATCATAATTCCAGAACGCACTTTAAGAGGCGGAATGCGCCTGGGTTCTGGCCAACACTCGCTAATGTGGGTCGCCATGGGACGCTGGACTCTGCAGAAACCCAGAACTGAACAGATGGGAGTCTACAATTAAACACTGAAAATCAACACACTGCGCAGCAGTGGAAACTTCTGCCGTCGTCAGTTTCCCTCTATGAGTTTCCGCAGATGATTCATGTCACAACACTGCCATTTGTAGATCAAGCGCCAATAATTGTTTTGCACGAGATAAGCTTTTCATAAATGATAGCATTTCTGTCACCGCAAATCAGAATAGCAGAAGCCAACGTGTATTGATGCGGGTAATGAGTAGCTTGGTTTTTATATCTAGACCCATTAGAAAAGTTCTGTCATCTCCCATCCTGGGACAGCTGTCTTGAACAAAAACATCAAATTGTAGCATTAAATTTCTCTACCAGTGTAAATGGGTTTGGTGATTCTGTTTTAAAAGACAGACACATTAGCTGTGAATTGTACATTCATCTTTAAAGCCTGTCTGTCTTGTTATTGACAGGGATCATGCCCAACATGATCTTCTCATACTGCTATGTACAGGAGATAAGATCACAGTGCAGCTTGAAGTGGATAATGTTCGTCAGAAGTGTTCCCACCCTTTCCTCTTATTTGTCTTGTTATGGAGGACACTGCAGATACCCAAGACAGAGCCAAGATTGTCTACAAACCTCTTTCTCTCTCTCTGTTTCACTCTCTCTCTCTCTCTGTCATGCAAACAGTCCCATATCGTCTTTCCGCATGAGGGGTTCCTTCCTGGATTCTGGGAACAAGTGTCTCCTCTCTGTTTTCCTGACCGGCGACACCGGAAGTGCTCTGGAGAGAGAAATGCTTTCTGTCAACACGACCTACGGCCTGCCAGCTGCACAGCCAAACAACAACTTTTTCATGTGATTCATTTTTACATTTTCCCATGTTTACACGGGAAAGGGGAGGTCACACGGCAGTAAGCAAATACAAGAGTGTGTCACCTTACCTGTGAGCCACACATAGCCATCAGAACAAAATAGCTGAATGCCAAATTAAGCGTCTGATTGTTAGACGCAACATACCAAGCATCATTAAGCACCATCAGCATTAAACCATCAGCAGTTTTTAATCAGACTTCCAATTGAAAAATAGCATCTTGAAAGTGACAGTAAATCTGTCCTGGCCGCTGCAGGTTTTGTATTTTCCTTTCCCTAATTGTCCTGTGTCTCCACCTCGTAAATCTCATGGAACAGTCATTAGCTAAAACGTCTGGCTGTGAATCTGCAGAGTGGTGCCTGGGCGGAAGGCAGAGGGATGTCCGTGGTCACCATGGAGAGTTTAACACAGATCAGAGGGCCAGACTTCACACCCACAACATGACCATGCAGACACTCAACTCCACCTTTGCTGTTGAAACACAACCAGGACTCTGAGAAACTAAATTACACACTTTTACTTGACTGAGGGTGTATACAATGAAAGGTTTTATAATGTTGCCTAATACATGATAATATAAACTAGCCTGTCATATTCTAGCTATTTTTTTGACCCGAAAATCAAAGATGGTTCAGGAGGGTAGCACTTCACAAGCAGGAAAACACATTTTTAAAAAAAAGTTTAGAATTTTTCATTCTTATGCTATAGCAATACTTGCCGAAGTGTTTGGGCCTTCATCGTAGCATGGCTGTTTTTTTATGACTGTATATTACCAAGAGAAAGTCAGTCCATTTATGCTTTATTCTCTAGTTATTTCCTATTGTATGCCATAGCTGACTCCCCATCCAGGGCCACCACCAAACCAGAGTAGTCAGCTAATGGCAAAGCTTTCTCAAGAAAGAGTCTGGGGGAAAACATTATGCAATGTTTGAGAAACAAAATGTCTGTAAAGAAGGATTGCCCAAGCGGCGTCTTGTGCCAAGCTGCAGATGTGTGGTAATGCAGCTCCCTGATGAGCACAAAGTCTTGCTTTCCGTACCGTCTGATCAGAACTCTGGATTGTGTGTCAACTGTTACATCTGTAACTGGCTCTGACATGTAGCTCCTGGAAGCCTTTGTGGAAAAGATCTTTGACAATTGAATATCCTGTCTCTGTATTTTCTTTATTTTTGTATGTGTGTGTAAATAAGAATTAATCACAACAGCGGTAAACCAATGCCCACTCACAAGAACAAAATTTGACAGAAAATACACCAAGGACTGTTACCATGTATTTAAATAATACAGATAATTTACTTTGAATGGACGGTCAATATTCAGATGTGTATTTTGGCGAGACATTTCCCCATATCAAAATCTGTGCTTTATTTTCACTGTCTAATTCATTTCCAGTAAGAGAAATAACCCACAGCTGCCAAACTTAGTGTCTTCTTGACAGTAAATATTAAACGAAACTGGCTACATAATCTTTACCTCTCTCCTTTGTGGAAAAAAATAAATACAGAATCAGCTATTACTCAGTACTGCTTTTCCAAAGTATGTTTTTCTATGTTGGTTAGACAGTAAATAGGCTATTCATAGACTGTATAGAATTAACATAACCAAAAATGTGATGCCCGTTATCATGAAATTCTAACTTTTCAAATGAGCAAAAAGCGACAGCTAAGGACAGGAGAAAATGACGGTTCTCAGTCATGTGTTTGCCTGCAATCTAATGTGTTTGTACAGTGTTGCTCTGTGACTTCAGAGTGAATTATGGCCTGATGGAGCCATTAATGGCTCAACAGAACTAATGAGGACATGCCATTTCTAGCACCGATTATTCCTCATTGAAGGCCAGTTTGAATTAAATGTGTTTTGGAGCAAAAGAAAAACACAGTTAGCTGTAAAAAAATAAAATGGAAAATACATTTGATGGTTCATCACCCCTTTCAGTATGTTGATTTATATTTACAGTATCCAGCAACAAAACAAATGAATGATCATATCGCCAGAGATCACATGATGTTTCGGGAATCAGGGTGGGCAGTTTTATTGTGATGACTTTACACATACGGTCAGATATGTCGACTAAGCAGATGAGCAAACATTCAAAGACGCACTCTGCAAGCAAGCTTAGGAAAGGCCTGGGAAGTTTCTTTTGGTTGTAAATCAAGAATTGAACACAACCCAGCAGCCATACATAATTTTTTGACATTAAGGTGACATTTTCATTATTCAGTGCCTGATTGATTTCCGTCAGTCTGCACAGAGCTGTGAAAAGGCAAACTGTATTGTTTTTGGATTCTGGGGCAGAAATTCTTTGTCATCTTATCCGGTTTCACAAAGACACATAGAACCGGTATAGTTTTTCAGTGCTCAATGTGTCTCACTCTTGAATGACTCCTTATTACAATCTAACTTTTATACAGAAAATTCATTCATAGACGTGAATGGACTAAATGCATTACAACACCAGAGAATAATAAGTTCATTAATACAGTGGTTACCATGTCAAAAATCTTTTTCACACAGTGAACTCCTCCAGAGTTTGAGATTGTAGTATGTGTGAGGTAAATTTATGACCATGCTGTATAAGCGCAGCAGTAATGTAATGTACCTTATTATAACTATGAATCATCTCAAAGCAGCAAATGAAGGTATAAATGACTTTAACCATTTAATTACATTTAATGAAATTGAATTTATTCAAAATGTATAATTTCTGCTCCTTTTTATGACTCCAGAGGTCTATAATTGTGCTGCCTCCTCTTGTGTTAAACACATACAATATACAGTATTACTGAGTTAATGGGACAGATAATTGACAGTGAGCCATAGTAGGTTAATAATAGATATTTAATTGACTTCTACCAATTTGTTACACTAAAAGCATCTCTGCCTTTCTCGGTTCAAATGAATTATGAGCTTATTCCTTTGTGATACAGGTCCTTCCTGATGTCAGAGAAAGTTGCAGCCCAAATTCTTTGCCTCAATAAGTGAATAGCATTTAAAGTGGTTAAACCTGTCAATGAAGAAGCACTGAAATTATAAATGCAAAAAGTTTTATTCCATCAACAGAGCACAGATAGTGCTGGCGCATGCAGTATGCCGTGATAAAATCTCTTCTCTGAGGCCACGTCAGCATCATAATAGTGGGAATGACATTGGAATAATTAGTTGAGTAATTAGGTATCCTCAACCAAAATGCCTCAGTCTTTTGTCTGGAGGCCAGGAAGTGAAATGAGGGGAGTGGAGGGAGAATCAGCAGAAAAAGTTTGTGAGAATGGAGGCACGTCCTTGGCATGCTCACGGCCCGTCTGTGACACAGACCTTTGAGGCTGCGCTCGGAGAGGATGGCGACTTGGCTGCCACCAATGTGCGTGACACATGCTTCCTCTTGTCACAGACTCATCCATTTGTCCATCAGCGCCCTGGAAGTGAAAGTTTATTTTTGCTAACGATGCTAAATGGCCCCATTTCATCCAGAATATGACAAGTCAGCTACTGTCCCAGGCCCTCCAGCAGCACTACAAAGCTCTGCCAGAGAATAGGAACTCTCCTTATTTATATATCCGTTTCACCTGATCCTGAACAATTGCAGAACAGGAAAGCTTACATCCCCTTCAGTTACCGGTGTGAGAATACTATACAGAACTGAGTGTGGGATCTTCAACGATGCTTTGGCTCTTCTGCAAACTCACACACACACACACACCCACACACACGTGCACAAACATATAGACGGACTGCATAATCATCTATATGTAGACATATGTATATACAATATGTGCATATTCACACATGCTCATGCAGATATTTACACACATGCAGACACACACATGCTGTACACATATGCACAAACATAATCAGGCATACAAGCAAACATGCATTGATCCATCCATAAACACACACTGTTCGATAAATATATAGATCAAGTCATTGAAATGAGTGCTTTTGTCAGTCCAACAATTTTCCTAACTCTGTTCACACTTAAGTGGTATAGAATCATAATACTTTCCATATATTACCAGTATATATAAAAGCAGCTGGTCACAGCAGTCTCACTCTTTATATTTTATGGTTTCCCTCTTTTCTCTTAATTTGGCATGCCCAATTATATTCACAGTCCATGCTGTTCACTGAAGACACCTCGATCAATTTGGGAAAGTGAGGACAAGCACTCTGCTGTGAAACACGCTGTCCTCTGAAAAAAAGCTGAATGATGAAAATCAGATGCAGACACCTGATTCATAGCTTTGTGCAGGCAGGTTATGGGTGCATGAGTGACCAATGACAATCATGCACCAAATCATTGACCTGCCTGAGTGACGCTGTGTGTATGTATGCAATAGCACTAGCGCAATCCTGATTCAGAACCGGACCATGGAGCACATCGTCAAACTGGAGCAGGGCCTTAACGGGGTGAGTCAGCCAGCAGCCCTACATCACGACACACATTCCTTATTCCCAAACCAAAGTCTTCATGTGATGAGGAAGCTGTGAATAGTTCACTGTTAAGAATGTGAAATGTTTTGGTCTTGCTTATGACCTGTTGATGAAACAAAGAGGAAAAATATGAGGTACACTGAGCGCTGTGATTGTGTAAACAAGATAGGCTGCTGCAAATGCATGAAGGGAATATAATTAAGAAATGGATCTATGTTTGGCATGGAAATGAAGCAGAAATAAGGCAGAGCAGCACTGTGACCCATGAACAAGGCTCATCCGAGCTCTCATGGAGGGAGAACATATGCAATCACAGAATTTACACTCCATGGCGTCCAATTTGTTTCCACTGATGATCTGATAATTAAGCCAAGATTTTGTTTTCTTTGCTTTCTTGAAAATCAAAAAGTGGACTTTGCATTAGGGTCTGATGTCAGCTGTGTTTTAGATGCTTGGCCTGCATATGGCCTATATTATTTGTGTAAAAATGATCTATTCCTTCAAGATATAATTACAGTTTTAGATCTACACATTGTTTTATTTCACTTTTAGTATTACAACAATTCCATGACAGTGAAACATTTTCAATATATAAGTCATTAATCTTAATAATAAAAATGTACTATCTCTAATCTCTTTCCTCCTCCTCCTCCCTTCACCACAAGAATGTATAGTTGTGCGGAAATGTACCATTTCCAAAATATGTGATTGTTCACAATATTTCATTAGCAGGCCATCGATGCAAATGCATGTGGAGGAAACCAAAATAATACAAATAGCCAAAGAGGCTGTTTCTCCAGGGAAGTCAAGTACTGCTGCGCATTAAATGGTTTGCTCATTTTGGAGTTCAGTCCCCCTGGGTATTGTGAA
Organism: Albula goreensis; assembly: GCA_022829145.1. Classification (NCBI taxonomy): domain Eukaryota; kingdom Metazoa; phylum Chordata; class Actinopteri; order Albuliformes; family Albulidae; genus Albula; species Albula goreensis. Next base: position 13,078,534 of record CM040749.1, on the reverse strand, counting down.
TGGTGCAGTTCACCCGCAGATTATTTCCCACATTCAAGTATGTAAGTAAATCTATTGAATGTTGCCACTGTTGTATGATTATTACATCATCTCAAATCCAATAGATATTTAGCAGTGTGAGGTGGTGATAGAAAAGCTGTAAAATGATGCTGGAGAAAAGTGAATGGCAGAATGACTCATATTGGGCCATTGTATGACTTTATATCATAAAAAACAATGTTTAAGTGGTGAAGGGAGGAATCAGCCGAGCTGTGACTCTGATCCGGCAATTAAAAATTCAGGACAGCACTAGACTCTTCCACTCTAATTTATTGTAATTTTATGCACAAGAGCCTAGTAGCTTGTTAATTTGATAGAATGTAAATAGTGCAGATTGGAACACAGGGATGTCAGTGGGTCATATATCACTGAGATTACTTAAACAGTTCAAAGAGAGCTGATAGATGAAGTTTGGGGAGATGTGGGCGAGATATGGAAGGTGTTAGAAGGTTGGGGATATTCATCATAGCAATTATTGAAAGTGTTTTCGCTGACATCATAGTCCCCGGTCATATATCAGCCTCGGCAACGTGCAGATGAAATAGTGACAGGGCCCGAGCGGGGGACATTGAGCAGTAAAAATTAGCGGTTGTTCAGAATGAAAAATGGAAATATCAGAGGGTTAAGCAGACTGCATTTGTTATTCTAAGGAACCACTTAGATGAAAATCTATGATATTTTCATCCAGAGCAATTTTGAAATGTTTCTGCCTGTAATGTATTGGTGACATTTAATGTCTTACTGAAAGTGGTCTATTAAAGTAATGATACTAATATTACTAATAATAATATTAATACAACAACAACAACTACTACTTCTACTTCTACTACTTCTACTACTACTACTACTACTATAATAATAATAATAATAATAATAATAATAATGTTGTTACTGTTTTGGTAAGAGTTACTGAAGTTAAAGTTATTGTTAAGTTTTTATTTCAGTTAAACTAAACAAAAGATCTTGGATTCAAAGGGCTCAGTCCTTTGAAAAAACTAACTGAAACAAAATGGTGTGCTGAATGAAATATTAGGGATGAGAACAATTGTAGTTTTGGAAAGTGCTGGAAAGAAAGCAGCATTCCTCTGTCTCGCCTAACAGCAGAAGGCTTGATCAAGAATGATCAAAAAAAGAAACAACACAAAAGAGAGAGAAAAGGAGAGAGAGAGAGAGAGAGAATAACAGTGTCAGAGATTCACACAAGTGTTGTCTCTAAGTGTGAGACAAGCTGGCATAAAAACTGTGTGTGCTGCTCCCTGGTGCGTGCTCTCTTTGTCCCACTGCAGGAAACAGCGGATACAGAGCTCTTGAATCCGCTATCTCCGGGCGGACAGCCTTCCTCGAGAGGGGACTGTGGAGCGGCACACAGTCTGAGAGTATCTGGTCTGGCCACGCACGGCCCAGGCACCACCTATACAGGAGGAGCTGTCTGTAAACCTGAGCCTCCCTCGGTCCCACAAAGAGGGGGAGGAAGAGCCTTGGTATCCTATTCTCACAGTGCGTGCAGCTTAGACCCTTTTGTTCCTTTTATGGCACAGTAGAGTTTGACCTCTTTTATGTGCGGTTGGCGGAGTGGAGTCTGCTGTCCTACCTCCTCCTCTCCCTCTCATTCTCTATTCCAGCTGGCCCCTCACGGCACGGCCTCTGTCAGAAACTTTTGCAATAACAGTGCGTTTGTACATGGGACATCTGCAAAGACACGGGCCCCTGCCAGGGCTAGTGCTCTAGGTTGCACAAACATGCACCCTCCTACTTGGACTGCAACAAGAACATCGGTAGATTTGGCCTCGTGCGTCGGTCCGAGCGCCTCTGTGGGGGCACACACCCACTTGGCTGCGATTGTGGTGGCCTGACCGTGAACCCCCATTGCTAGAGGTCAGCCAAGGGGTAATGGCAGTGGTAGGATGGGTGTGGTGGGAGTGGGGGAGGGGGAGTAATAAACACAAGGCAGAGGAAGGGCCTTCAGGATGTATTTTTTATTGCCAGCTGATACATTATGTTTCAAAGCTGTGTTCTGTAAATGGACAAATCCTGATTCCGTGGAAATGACAGGGTCACCAAAGGTGAGGAAGAGTCATTGATGGGCCAAGGCTTCTGCAATACCGCCTTGTCACCAGCGTGGGGTGCCCAAGGACGCTCTCCTCCCATCTGCAGTAGATGATCCGTGTCTGCTGTGGCCCCCAACTTACCCCACCTCCTCCCACCCCCTGTCTCACAACCTCCATCTCATTCCTTGTTTCATTTTCATCACAAGTCTCCTGCTGGGTCTTGAACTTGTTGCCCCAACCGAACAAGGTGACAGCTCACTAAATCACAATGTTTTAGTGGAGTGGCCTCTTTTTTATATACTTTAATCACAGAACTCCACCAGCAAGGAATATTGGGCAGTGTATGGAATTCACCCATAAAAAAGCACAGACACTGATGTGCTTCTCATAGCAGAATTGCTGAGAGAATTCATTTTGTACTTGCTGAGGCAGTGTTGGGATCCTGGCATCCCGGTGCTTCTGCAACAATCAATCCCTCTGCATCAACAGGTCCAGGCCATAAACTTGAGGTCATCTCCCATCTTTCAAACAGTTTCTCATCTGTAGCCGGCTGTATTAATGCCTCCTGGAGGATTCAGAAAGGCCTTGGCTTTTGTTTTTATTTATGGGTTGGCACCAATTTAGAATGGTTTTAAATGATTGGAGGCCATCTTTCACAAAACACCTTCTGCAGTTTTAAAGTAGGTGTGTTTAACCCTTTCAGTGTGTTGTGTTGTTGAAATGACTGAAAAAACAGAGAATGCACATTGTTGCATATCCCTCATTTGTGTTTTTGCTTATCTTATGTTTCTTTGAACATTGTGTTGGTCTAGTCTTCACACTCAATTCATTTTTTTCACATTCAAATTACTTTTCTAAATTCATCGACAAACATTAAGGTCAAGTAAAGCATTTAAAAAGATTCTTTTTTTGTCTGACAGTAAAATTATTTTTTTCTTCCAGTTTTTCTGTTTGTCAACAACTATGAATTATCTTTCTTCTCCTCCTTTCACATTTGTACAGAAAAATTGATAATAGATACATTTTGACAGGATAAAATATTTTGGACAAGACAAAAAATACAGAAGGCTAATGACATGAAAACCATCCAAAAATATGGCAGTGGATGTAATTATTATCTTAGTTCAAGTGATGTGCAAGTGTAGAGAACACCCTGATGATCTTCTCTCCTCATGTTAAGCTGTCAGACTTACATTGTGTAAAAGGTTGTCACCATTTTGTATATGCAGTATCTATTGTTTTATTTTTTATAATACACCCTGCGCCTATATGCTCTTTTAACGTCCATGCAAAAACATTGCAGTTGGTTGGTCAGACTGCTCTAGTATTTAGTGTGTCCTAGTGCTGACACCTCCAGAAAAGGGTCTTACAGTTATAACATTCTGTGTGGGAGAGGTTACTTTGGTGAGACAAAATAATGTTTTCCATGTGGCCACAGCAGGTTTCCAAGCCAGCACATTACCATCACATCTTTTAGAGCAGGATGTAATTAGCCATTTGATCATTAGACTGCCTTGCAGGCCGGCACTTTGCTCTCTGCACCACTGCTGCTGCTGCACCTCCGAGTGCCCGTCCCCCCTCAGAAGGCCCACTTCTGTGGCGCTGTACATATTAACAGATCCGTGTGTTGACATTGGATCGAATGAAGGGGGAAATGGCGGAGCTTCAAAACCGCAAGACAAATTGCACCCGTGCCACTCCCTGCTTTGGTGAGGGGGCGGCCCCTGGCCGGGCGCAGGTGACGTGTCGCCGCACATGCAGGCAGGACTCATGCAGCCCTACCAGAGGAGGTGGAGCTGATAAACCAGCTGGGAGGGGAAGAGAGGAATTACACCAGGATGATCCCAGCTTGTATTGAATTTGTCACTGGTCTTCTGCACCACTGAGGTATTGAATATCGATAGTTGTTTGGCTTTTCATCTTTGTGCTTTATTTAGTGTTGGATAAAGACACATGACCCTATCCCTCCAAATGCTTGTGCATTTACAATGCCATAACTGTATTGCCAGCTACTGAAGCAATGCATGCATTGTACTGTACTGAAATTACAATACTTGTAAATCCTAACTGACAGAAAAGTGTTTGAAACTTTTTCAAAGTACATTTCCAGCTTTCACTGAAGGCAAATCATTATTTTATGATGTGGCTTGTGAGGAAATTTATCTAGTGTATACCGTGCACTGAAATATAAAGTATGCTGTTGTGTGTTACGGAGGCTATTAAGCAGCTCTAAACAGCTCTGCTTTATATAGTTTTTGTCTCATGTCCCAGTGAGGAGAGCTCAGTGTATAGGGGGAAAGGGAGGAGGGCACCAGCTCGCCCAGATAAGGCAGCGTCTTTGCGCCGGCCTCCTGATGCACAAACAGGTGTTGGCTTTGATTAGAGGCCGATTACATCAGTCCGATGAGGCCGGCGACCAGACACAAACACACCCCTTGCAGATACGGGGCCTGTTCTAATGAGAGCCAAATTGACTTGGCATCGGGCGACCGGAGCGTTCCAAGAAAAGCAGAGAGGCTGGGGCTTTGTGTTTGCAGAGTGTCACACTTCATCACAGGGGAAACCAATAACAGGCTCGGGAGGACCTTTGAAGCAGGGCAGTGTGTGGGATCGCTGTATTGGCTAACTCTGATGTCAGATCCAATATTCTGATTGCAAGCTATTTCCTGGATTAAGATCATGTTTGTCAGGCAAGAGGGAAGTTGTCTGCGTATTGTATATCAGAGAGCAGACATCCTAATTACTGAATCCCAGCAAGACTTGCTGATAAAAAAATCTGATTCTTGTTGGCCACACACACATAAAAATGATAATACAAATATTGTATCATCAGGCACCAGGTTTGCCTGTTGTTACACTTTAAAAGGCATTCAAATAAATAAAAAAAAAAATTCATCATACCTTTTTGATTCGCAGTCATCTCAAATACCAGATTGTATTTCATAGTCACTCACCTTCAGTTGATTGCAGTGTTCTGTAGAGAAAAAAATACTCCAGTATCATTTTCCATTTTTTTTCTCTCTAGCAATACATAATACCATTATGAATTGCCTTCTAAGTGTCAAAGTCCTTTTTGGGAACAGAAAATAAATGAATTGCAGGAGAAATATTGTATCTCTTGATTCCAAACAACAAAAAACAATTATGTGAAATGTATATCCATAAAAACGAATTAAGATAATTTATATAATAAATATAATTTACTGTTTATATTTAAATTGAAAATGTCATAAACAGTATATATACTATGTTATGACTACATATGTGTTATACAATAGTAATTTAGGTCTATACAAAATTAACTCTGAGTGAGAGCTGTAATTTATACACAAGCAATGCTCTGTGTTATCTGTACTAATTAAGACTCAATATACAGACAGTCCCCAACTTACGATGGGGTTACATTCCGATAAACCCATCGTAAGTGGAAAATATCGTAAGTCGAAAATGCATTTACCGAGCATCATAGCCTAACCTACCTTAAACATGCATAGAACACTTACATTAGCCTACAGTTTGGCAAAATCATTAGCACAAAGCCTATTTTATAAAACACTGTTGAATATCTCATGTTGCCCAATATAAGGGCACCTGCTAAATGTTTTATATGTAGTGTATCGCACCATCGTAAAGTCATAAACTCGAACATCTTAACCCGGGGACATCTGTATCCTGATTTTCCACAGTGGTACAAGATCTTCTAATTTCATAGAGAAAGGGAAATCTTCAATTATTCTTCAACAACTACAGTTTTGCTTTGTGTACAAATGGTCAAGTCATTTCTGTAATTCCTTTATCCTTGCTATTTTCATTACCTTGGTTGGATATCATGACAAACAGTGTACACAGCTTCTTTATGTGAAATAGTTTTCACTTTTGGTTATTTTCACTTTTGAGCATTTTTCTGCAAGGCTTGAAGATTTATCTCAAAATGTGAGCACTTTGCACGGTCTCTACCGAATGGGCCATCAGTCTGGATCTGCTCCTCCGCTGGCATCCTGCGGACTACACTTCTACGCTTCCAGGGAAGAGAGCTCCTCAGATAAATCACACAGATATCCTAGCTGTTATAACAGGTAATTTATTAGATGTTGTAACAAAACCTGTTCAATTTTAAATGGATAAAAAATAGCTTCTGTGCTGAGTCTCATTTGCTTCTGCCAACAGTGCAAAGGGACTCCCTTTTCTATGTTACATGGAAACACTGATTCAAATTTATCGCTCATCAGTAGGTTGTGTAGTATTAACAATATAATCAGAGCTGGACCCTCCAACAGAGGGGTAGTCTCAGTGCTGTAGTGAAAAACTTCTTCAGGGGAAGGTTAGGAATTGAGCCACTTGCCATACTTGGCAGTCTTTAAGATGATTGCTCTCTATGCTCTATCACATCCAAGTTGTCTGCAGTAGGCCTGACGGCACCCTTGTCAGGCAATTATGTAAAGAGCAACAGCAATGGAATAAAGGCATTTCAGGGGGACAAAACACACTCTAAATTATGTACAGCTAAAGGACGCAGTGTACCTTTGAGGAATTTTAATCACAATTTACTTTTTCAGACATTCCCTAAGCCCCTGATATGTGGTTGCTTTATCATAAATTAGCTACATAAAACCATCAATGCCTGTCATTCGTAAGTTCAGCAAGAGTGAAAAAAAGAAATTAAGAGAGATTATTTTGATTCCAAGCTTTTAGATAATTAAGAGAAGTCCCTGGATTAAGCAGGAGAGTAAGCCCTGTAAAGCGTTAAGGCGCTTTCCTCCAAAATTGTGTTTGGCAGAGGGGTCAGGCTACAGCACACAGAGAGATCGTGCCGTTTTCTCAGGCTGCCTTATAATTAGGAGAATGGTGTATTTTAATAGACCACATCCCCTTGGCCATGGCTTCACAGGGAAAATTGTGCCGTAATTCGATTCCAGAAGTTGGAAAGAAAACAACAGACACTTTCAAATCAGCAAAATATTCAGCTCATTCAGGAAATCACATTTATCTATGGAATAGTTGTTTGGAAAGTTTCTGTTTTTTATTTTACATTTTTTTTTTTACCAATGAGAGAATAAGAAGCACAAAACTGATTCCTTTTCAAGTATTCTTGCCATGTTATTTCACCATTGGGACTCAGGTTGGGTTTGGATCAGTGCATGAGATTGGGTGGGAGGGATGGGTGCAGGGGGGTTGGGGTTAGTTACTGTTACTGTTCGGACCGGGTCCAGAACTGGCTGTGTTTGTAGTTACTAATGGGAGTAAAGACAGAGTCAAAAAATGCACAACTGCAATCAAGATCTTATCAGCAGCATCACCTTTGAACTTGATCTCAGAAAAAAAAAAGCTTTTTCCATATTGAGAGAGACGACAGAGGGCAAATATTGATCAACACCAGGCACAGGTCAAATTGGTTGGAGGCTTTCTGTAAAGGAAAAATAAGACTTTTATGAAGGAGGAAACTCCCTGTCAACCTCACTGGGCAGACTAACAAAATCATTTCAATTACTTTATGCTCAAAAAAAAAAAGAGAAAAGCTAAAAGACCTGGAAATCTTCTGTGGCAAAACACTGCATGTTCAATCATCGTTAGTCTTTTCGGGTGACAGGGTATAGGGGATCATGCTGAGATCAAAACGATTTGAATTAAAAATAGAATTTATTTCACATTCCCTCATTTTCCAATCAAGCCTCCATTAGCTTGAGACATTAATGAGGCAACTAATACATTTGTGTTTCTCGTGATAACACTTAATTGTCCGTAAAACTAGTATTCAGAACCCCTGGTTGGGTTGTTTACCAACTAATTTGGATGTGGTTAGGCCTGAAAGAAGCATCATTACATTGATGCTCGTTTACAAAATTTGCCTTTAATGTAAAGAATACCACAACATGATTAAGCAGTAGGATATCTGTGCTTCCAAAAACAAAGCATCTCAGTTGGTAATTAACCAAAGTTGCATCAGTGAAACAAAACTATTATTGAAAAAGCTGACCACAAGTACTACTCTTTGAAGTCCCTTTCCCCTAAGCCAGTCACAATATGTAATATTGCTAGCTTATGGCTTTTACTTTACTTCATTCCCCAAATATGACTATTTTCTGTTTTAACTTAAGAAACGATTTTTAAAGGATTTCACTGCAAAAAATCATAAAATGCAAAAAAAAAAATGTGGACAGGATGCAAAGTTTGCTGACACTGAGATTTCTGCAGCACCAGGACATAGCAGTTCTTTAAGCTGGGCAGAGGTGCTCCAGATCCCCTATAAAAACCCAAACATCTCTGCTGGAAATGTTAGCAACACACCCAGGATTGCGTAGTGGTCATTTAAGTTAATTGCTTTTCAGTTCTCAAGAATTACTGAAGGACTACTAATTGCGTTTCATACAAAATGAGACAGAGTGGGCAACTAATGAAAAATACAATGACCTATAAAAGTCTAAAAAGGCTAAGTAGATTAATTGCAAAGTTAAGGCAATACAATAAAGACATTTTCAGCAGACGTAAGTGATCAACATCCTTTGAACTCCATATTTTAAGAACATAAAATGAACCTCTCAGTAGAATAATGATATTGTTTCCTAATTTTTCAGAAAATAAGAGACTGGTTCAAGTTCCTTACAGATTACATCTGTAGGAAAACCCTTGTGTGAACATATTGAATGCCATAAAAACTCAATCTTTAAAATCTCACCAGAAGAATCCATAAGCAATGTGGGAATGGCCAACAAACAATATCTTGGCCAGGTGGGTCACCTGTGTCGATGTTCAATGATGGTCTTTGGCAGAGAATCACGAGAAGCTGAGAAGAACCTTATGCCAGCCGTTTGGACCCTGGTCGCCTCCTTACACAATGAATCTAGCAGTCTCGATGCAGAGGCCAATCAGGGGTCTCCAAACACTGTGCATGGACACATGAAAAATGAAAACTCAAATTGTGTTCTGTGGGGAGCTGGAATCTGGAATGGTTTGAGGCGCAACAGAGCACTTATTAGAGGAAGCAAACCAATCAGTGCACTTTAAAGAGGAAATTCTTCTAAAATATTCGTACTTTAAGAATAACATGACGCAACCCTGGGCTGATGAGGACGATGAGCTGCACTTTGTTCCCTTACTTTAAACTCTTATAAAATGTAATTATGTGTATAATAAGTAATTGCCTCTGGCACTTCCATAAGATAATCACTGAAATGCTTCAAAAATAATTGTTCATAATCATTCTGCTCTTCCTCAGAGCCAGTGCAATAGTTTAAATAATTGCTTCTGTTAAAAATAGTACTGAAAAATACACTCTTCAATATTAACTTTCAATTTATTTTGTTCCTGCTGTTCCTCATATTATTGTGCAGTAGTGTTCTGAATAAATCAACATAATAGATTCATCATTTTTGGAGTAAGCACCCATAAATATGAATTCAAGAGAAGAAAATCTGTGGTACAACGTGCACTGTAACAATGAACAGATGTCACATTTCATTGTTCACTGAGTCTGTATTTGGACAGTGCTTTAAAAAAGAAGATAAACAGCAAGGTGTTTTTTGTCCTGTTCCTCCATGTTCAACCTTGACTGGCCTGCCTGAGCATTAATATATCTGCCAGTGATTCAGACCTCACTTTCTCATTACACAGAAAGTTTTGTGTCCTTGCGCTACAAAAATTAGTTTGTGTATCTGTGTAAATCAACCATGGTATGCACATGTTCTCTTAAGAAAAGGCCAAGGGTGCCATTCGATTTCCGCTGCCCTGCTTCCATATTTATGCCTCTCATTTTCAGTTCATTGCCTGTGCCTCAGTAGCACTATCCATCAACACTTTTATCCCCTGTGCTCCAACAAAAAGGACATAAAATGCTCTTTTGCACTGGTGGAATACTGCCTCAAATAAAAACTAAACAACAAAATTATTTATGTATCTGCCAGAATAATAAACTATTTAATAAACGAATACTTGTTAAGGCTGGTCATTTGCATCAGTCAGACTCTGTGTTTTTTAACTTTATCAATTCAGTTATAAAGGCAAATATGCAAGAGTCTGGGATTACACACAACACAGCAGCTAAATTCTGCTGACAAATTTATGAGTTTACAAAACTGAAGGGTAGATGGTCATATTGGGAGATGTCCTCCGATCGACTGTTTTTCAATGGGAAACATTAAGACTCCAGTGCATATCTCAAGGGAAAACATAGGAGGTGATTTTTCCACTTGATGTCATCTCTTCCAAACTTCCTTTTCTGGTAGACATATCATTAATTACATTGTATTTCAGCCAAGTAGGCTGAAATCTTCCTTGTTAACAAGGTAGTACAAACAGAATTATGAAAACATTAGATGACTATAAAATCAGAAATGAAAATCTTTAAGCTGTGATTGAAGTTGTGAAAGTGTTATCACAAAAGAAAATGGGATTGTTTCACTGTCCAACATCATTTGTATCATTACATTAATAACATGACAGAAACTAGGAACTGTTTCATTCAAATTCGGTATCGGCGATCTAATTCATTTCAAACCAGGTTCAGATTTGCATCACATGAATCCTGCCAAGACAAACACCAGCCATAGATAAAAAAAAACCCTGTCAGAGACCAGACATGTTAAATATTGGACCAGTATCACAAATCACCTTCAGAATGATCTATACACCTCTGCTTTGTGTGGCTGGCGCTCTTTATCGGTGGTTTGTGTTTATCATTGGGTTGCACAAGCATTTCCAATGCTAAAGCCAAAATAAAAAAGAGAGAAGAACATATAAAAAGCAAAGGGTAGAAAGATGTCTTCTTCAATTTTGTACATTCAGACAAAATAACTTGCCTTTGGCCTGCTTAGGGGCAGAAGGTGAGGGAAGCACACGCAGGCAAGGCAATTATTCTGCACTGGCACAACAACTGAGAGCAAAAAGAGCATCAAAGCCTTTCCTCTCTGCCACGATCCTCCCTCAGAGGAAAAACAGAGCCTATGCGAACACAAGAGTATGGTCTTTCTCTCAGGCTTCAAACATTATGTTTGTATGAAATTATTTACTGGTTGCTTTCCGCAACCCCTTCATAAAGCTCTTGTTAATTGTGACTCATATGGGAAAGAAGATGCCAGTATTAACACATAAGAATCAGGTTAAATGAAATAGGAAGGAGCATAATTACGAGATGAGTAAGGAGGCAAGGACATAGTTTCAGTAGACGGTGAAGTAGATGGCTGTCATATTCATGTGCAGATAAAGTTACAGTCTATTTAGGCAGGGAAACATGTTCTGACAAAGTCAGAAATCTTCCAACAGCACTGAACGTTTCACCCCAAGGGAAAAAAGTTGCAAATGGTAAATAAGTCGCTGGGTAAATAGCATAAGGTAGATAATTTAATGAAGTCAAACATTTTGATGCAACTGGGTGCAGAATTTATTTGCATTTGCATATCATTTATTTATTTATCCCCAGAAAAAATGTATTTTAAAAAAAACTCACTGAATAAAAGTTTTGCTCATTTATCTTCTTGGTTTTCAAATTTATGCTCCTTGTGTTTACAGATTATAAAACTACCCATACATCAATTTAGCCCTTTCTTGATGCAGCATGCCAATGAGACTATTTTGTAAATTTAAAATTTTTGTTTAATTAAAAAATATAACATGTCCTCATTTACTATATCATTCAATATTTAAGGCTCTGAATTTCTCTGGTAGCTCAAACCTGTGATATTAACTAATTGAAAATCTAACACAATCTCATTCTAGTTTGATGTTCTTATTGGTTTCATGCTTCAATGTAACCATGCATTTTCCATAAGGGTTGACAGTTATAGTAATCAGTATATAAGGTGGCTACCAGGGATTTACTATGAAACACTGAATATATCACTATCTCTTCTTATGCATCAAACTTGACCTCTATGTTTTTTTCTTTCCTCCACCTCCATAGTGCAATGATAGAAAGAAGTATTATGTATCTTTAAAATTCCTACCTGACCTTACTAACTTTAGATTAGTCCAAAAACTGCACAGTTAGTCAGAGGATCACATATAACCCTGAGACAACAATTTATTAAAATGACCACAGGTTGATTTGGGATTTTCTCACCTATGTTGCAAACATTCTTGCTCTCACATTTTGAAAATATAACACCAATTATGAGTGATGTTAGCATCTTCTGTACTCACACTTCCACAGTGGGAGTTTAAACTCTTTTCCACCACTTAGTAATACCATGTAAACATGTAATAAATGATCTAAAATTAAAGGATTAGGGGTTAAAGGTTATGTGATTCACAGCTGGAATTAAATTCAAGCATATCAATATAATTTAGCAATATTTTGAGCAGGAATATGGCCTGCACTTCAATCCTTCTTTGGCATGACTCAGATATTGGCAAGCGTCCTCATGAAGTCACCTTTTGAGAACCAGTAACATTGACCATTAACAGTCATGCAGGTGAGCCTGAATTGTCTATCAGCTACGCAAGAGGTAATAATTATATATACATTTGCATGGCAATTTACTGAGTGGTTCTCCTGATAGACATACACTTATCTGTGTTTTCCAGAAGTATTCACAATATGTCAATAACAGATTATGATTAATGGACTGGTATTTTGTCACTTGTCATATAAAGAATATACATCAAGTAATAGCTATAATAAATATATAAAATATGTTACATTAATTACTGAATATATTCATCTAATATCTAACTGCTATAACATTTGATTTTTTCTACATATTTCTTAATATTAACCAGAAAGGTATTACTTGCATGATGTGTCTAGATTGTAGAGGGGAAAAAAGGAGTGAAATATAATTTATGGTGTAATTAAAAAATAAATAATAATAAAAATTCTGTTGCATTATATTTCACTATTAAACTCAAACATTGTGCTTTGGCTAACCTGGGTGTCTGTTGTGGATTGATGTTATATTAATGAAACATTTCCAAATGGAGAGTACTGAAATGTGCAACAACCAAATATATGCTTTCACCTTTCATGATTTTCTTGGAATTGCTTCTGTTTTCATTCAAAATTTACAACAGGTAAGCGTTGTTCTAAGTATAGGGTCTGGATCTCTCCTCTTATGACATACGGCCAGCACCAAACCTGGACTGAATGCAGCATAAAGACATACATATTCCTACTGCACACTTGTTGTGGAAATAATATTCCTTTTTTCCCAATAAAATACAAATTATACACTATATATGCCATACATTAAATATCATCAGATATGTGTAGATCCTATGAAAACTTCATAGTCTAACTGAGTTAGCTATCGACACATGCTGTTGATGCACCCTCACACCTTTCCTAAGTGGCTTCGTAATTGTAATATATGCGCGATGTGCCTGCAATAGAATGCCACCAGTGAATGAACGGTTTAAGTACGAAACTGCAACCACGAGCACAATGTTACTACTTCTGGTATTCGTAAGCGTGCGGAGCGTATTTTGTAAGATCTATTTTTAAGGTGCATCGATGCTGTGATCAGTAATTACTAATAGTGCATTCATGTGGCATACTGTCAAATTATTGAAACTGCATAGCACCAGCTCTTTAGTGATCATGCTCATCAACCAAGAGACTGATATAAGATGGCTTTTGTCGCTCTACTGTTTCAAACTTTAAAATAATTCGATCCGACTACACTGAACCTGTCTTTAATGAAACATAAATGTTGTCTGCACAAACAAATGCAGATTTGTTAGTCCGTTCGTCAGTCCCTCTCTGAATTCCAGCTCAAACGTTATCCACACTGGTCTCAATTAGATAACCGAAATCGGCGATAAGACTGCCCACTGTACATCCTGAATGTAATTGATTGAGCGTAAGGTATTATTGACTATAGCACTTTTATATATACTCATTTATATTATTTTTTAAAAGAATGTAATATGTTTTGTTATGTGATGTTATACTTACTCAAATGTGCATTGTTAAAGTAATATGTTTTTAAGTAGGCATATTTCTAGACACAGCAGAGTGAGGTCTTGAACTTCCTCGTTGCCCACGTTTCTCAGTTTGTTTTCCTTTTTCCCGCACGCTCGGCAGCTGTGCCGGGTGGTACGTTTGCGTGAAAACGAGAGGGGAATTCTGTCAAACGTTTGATTTTTTATGGAAGTTAGTTACACTGAAACATTCTTTACGAAAAATGAAAGTAGTCGCGTTGATAAGGTAACTAATTTTGCCCTCACAAGCGTTAGGTAAACTAGATAGCAAGCTGACTAGCTATCATGAAAAATATGCACCCAGTTAGCGCTGATCCACTGTTGAACGGATTGATAACTGGTGTTCCCAAATATGTAATATGGTTGTCACACAAACATAGTCTCCCCTTGCAAATAAAAACATACACATCTTGCATGTCGTATTGGTAATTCACTTCTTTTGTTCATCTAAATAAAGGAAAGGGTAGTAACTTGACAGTTCTTGTATCAGAAAACCCTTTTGAGTGTTTTTGAATAATGTTTTCATACTCATCACTTTTGAACAGCCTTAAGTAAAACAACTTGAGCTGACAGCGGGTTTGTGAGCCTATTGTAGTAGGACGTTGCTGCATTCTACATTAGTGAAACTGCAACATTAGGTAAAACATGGTTCCAGGGGTCAAAACTAAGTTGTAAATCCAACAAATTTGTCTTTGCTCAGGGCTAATTTACGTATGTAGCACAGAACCCTGGTATCCCCTACAATTTTAATGATGTATGAGGAGCATTCAGAGCTCTGAGACGTTCTTTTACATTGTGTCGCAGTGGTGGCAAAGACAGCTGTTACAACATGATGCAGTGTGTTGCTGCCGGTCATCGGATCGTGGCTCTTGCCAACCTACGTCCCAAAGATCATACAGGTGAGTCTCTCACCTGCGCATCTGCTCTTATAGGAAATCTGTAGTAATGGCTGTCGTAATATCATATAAATAATTAATTGCAACTTACAGCAAAAGTTACATGTTCAGTATAACTAAGAAGTGCGAAACATACATTGACGTTTTTTTATGTATTCATCCTTTGCCTGTAGATGAATTGGACAGTTACATGTACCAGACAGTAGGTCACCAGGCCATTGACCTATATGCGGAAGCCATGGGTCTCCCCCTATATCGACGAACTATTGAGGGATCAAGTCTTGATACTGGGAGAGAATATACTCAGAGAGATGGGGATGAAGTGGAGGACCTGTTCCACCTTCTTGAAATTGTGAAGGTAAAGCTGAGCTGCTGAACTGGTTGGGGTTGGCAGACCAGTCGGGATCGGCTAAGCGGGTTGGGGGGTGGGGCTCAAGATCTTTAGGCAAGGATTGTGTATTAGTAGTTACCAATAAAAAATAATATTGATTATAGTATTAATAATTGTTTCAGTTAGAATAACTCTTCTGCTATTACACAATTTAATATCATTATCCTTTGGTGTCTTTTTGTGAACAGTCAGCAGTGATTCTTGAAATTATTTCAGTTCAGTCCATGTATGGAATTGCATTGTTTTCTGTAGCCTCTCAATATTTTTATGGTTTTTACCAAGTCAAGAAATTTCTATTCAGTAGTTTGTTTAATTTTGCTGATTTGATGTGTGATACCTAGCTAGTATCTTTGGTAAAGGTTGTTTATTCAGAAATAAACGCATTTGATTTGACAGTTAACTTATAAGTAATTAGGTAGTTTAATATATTGGCATCTAAAGACAACTGTGGTATACCTTTTAATTTTATCACACTTTTTCCTCATATTTGGATATTTGTACTATTTAAAACAGAGCAGTATTATCATTAGTGTATTCCTTAAAAAATTTTTTTGGGTTAGTCAGAGGCCGTGGTCTTATCAGTTGGTGACATAAAAAAAAATTTAAATTAATGTGGGTGTAATTTTGGAAAGAAATAATTTCTTGAATGTTTCACTATACTCTTTAAAGAATTTGTCTCAAAGGTGTTGAGTAAAATTGCTTAGCCATTCAGCCATTTCAGTCATTTCCACATTATAGCATGTTCCAGAGACGTGTCTGAGCTCTAAGAAGAAGATGGATACATGACATGTGTCAGAAAGTGTAAGACGGGTTACAAGCAATCCTGCTTCTAGTGACGCTTGTAACTGAAGCAAATCATTCCCACTCATCTCACAAAAGAGATTCTGCCTGTATCTGTTTCCAGTTCCTGGGGTCTGTTTATTTGTAACAATTTGTAACATTTTAGTATTGCACTGCCTACCATGTCAGGCTGCATATGAGACGGGTCGATGCATTATCTCTAATTCAAAGAACAACAAAATAGAAATTTTAGAAAGAAGTATTTTAAAGTATTGGGCAAGAGAGTTTGTTTTGACACGCATCTCATGTTGTTCAGGATCTAAGCATTTATGAATGCGTCTAGACATAGTACAGCAGTGTCGTGTTTTATTGTGAGTGTGATCCTTGGTGTTTTAAAATTAGTTTGATGCAGGTAGTGTTGCACGCTTTTTTCTTCTTTGTCTAATATCAGTAAAAAAAAAAAAAAACAATCTAAAATGTATATTTTATCAAATATGTTTCCAGCATGGTGAGAAAATATCAATTTGTCCCAAATAATTGATAAGGGTGGTATTGTCTTGGGCTGATCTGACAGGCTTTTGTCAGGGTTTCCGGTGTGTTTAGCACTCCTGGCGCTGCTCACCCGATCGCCTGCAGCCAGGCGAAAGCTACCTGGACACTGACTTCAAGAAACAGATCTTCACCTGTCAGAGGAAACAGCTGCCCCCACATCCATTTAATGAAATAGAGCGCGCGTTTCCTTACACACAAGCAACATCAAATTTTAAGGAGTTGTTTCTTTCTGGGGTGAGATAGCCTGACATGCTGTAAACAGGAAGAGAAAAACCCATAGTCTCCCTGTAGGCCGCGTGGAAACGTGTTCATTCAGCGTTGGGCCTTTTCGTTTGCGGATGTCCAGAATCAGACAGACAGACAGGCGGGCAGGCAGGCTGGCGGGGAAAGCTGCTGAACCAGCCTCAGGGCTTCTCTCAGCCTGCATCTCCTGCCTTTCTACGGGCCCCCCTGCTCCCCTGATCGCCTCATAGCCAGTGATTGCCAGATTTTCCTAATTTCTCATTTCCAGGGCAGCACCAGTGTGACCCCCTCGTGCTGTTGGACCAGCAGGGTGGGGGCTCTAGGGGCGCGGCGGAGAGGCAGTCCCCACATTGTTTACGGTGTTCATGCTGAACTGTGCACTCGCGGTGCTGCTCGATAAACACACATTTCCTCTCTTTATCAGCGACATGGCAAAATGAGAAGTATGACTTTCCAGTTTTACTTTTTCCCCTCAGAGCTTTTCCTCTTGAAAAAAAGTGAAATAGTTTACTTCATTGGAATATTGCTGTAAAAATATCCGTGAAGTTTCAGATGTTGTATACAATTTTCCCGTGCACTATTTAAAGGTGAATTCTGACTGATTCAACATTTATTGGTTTTGGGTTGAACATCCACTGAAAAACATTTAACCGTATGTGTCGGGAGTTGAATGGACCCCTATTATGCAGTCCTTTTAAATCATCAATCTATTTGGAGGCTCATGGTTTATTCACGGATTTGACAGTTTGGGGTTCGATTTTTGTGGAAGAGAAAAAACATCAACCTCCTTAGATAATTAGGTGTTAAATCACCTTCATAGGAAAAGAACAGTTTTAGCATCAAAAATATGCTCTCTTTGGGAAGTGTGATATTTTGAAAGATTCATCCTAGCAGTTTGAATTAATTAGGTATTATTAAAATCTACTTGGCAAATGACACTTGAACATAGATGAAAGAATTTTTTTAGGTGCTATGCCTCAGCCGTGTGGATTTTTTCCCTCTTTGTAATCCTTGAAGTTTGACAACTCTGGTTGTGTCTGATTGTGAAGCAATAGTGCCACCTATGGTCTTTTCTGAAACGCAGACGGGGTGAATCCACCCACAACCTCTGAGCAACTATCGAGGTTTTTTTAATCAACGGAACCCTCATATCAAACAGGTTTTCTGTATTATGAGTTAAAATCATGACCGAAAAGATGTTTTTTCTGCTTTGTTTTGTTCCTAAACAATGACTGGAAGCTCGCCGTGGCGGCAGTGCCGTGACAGCGTCCCTCGCTGCCCCGTTTAATGCCCAATGGTGACTGAGTAGGAGTCTCAGCCTTTGATGATGTGTAATCTGAGAAAGACACAAGCCATACCATACCCGGCCTGCCTCCTGATGGGGCTGATCTCTGAACTTGGCTTTCAATCACAGAAATAACTGTTTTGTTAGAGACGGTGAGAGAAAAAGCTTTTGACTCATTATGTTGTGGAAATCACAGGGCTAACATGGATTGGTGTGTTGTTTCTTTTTCGGCACAGATTCCACATAAATGATTGGAAAGTTTACATTTGTCTTAAATCATTAAAAGATGAACAATTAAGTGAACCTAAAAAAACCCTTCCACAGACACTCAAAAGGCTGATCTTAACATTTGAATTGGAAATGAAAGAGAATATATGAAATAACAGTTTTAAGATTTATTCTGTGAAGTGCACACTGCTTCTTTGTAGCAAACTGGAAACTTCTAGACCAATGGTAATTTTAAAATTTCCATAGTTATAAATATTACCCATTTCTGAGGAAACATTTTACAGCTTAGCAGCCAAATGTTGCCAAAAATGTATCACATTTTGCTTTGTAGTAACATGTAGAAGTAAAACACAAATATAATATAATATTTGAAAGCATAGTTTTAATGATAAAATGGTTTTAATCTATTTTGCAGAAAAAACACATTTTACATTAATAACATTCACACAGTTAAATCTTTGTCTAGTCCTTAGCATGAGCATATACACTGAATGTCCACCTCATTTTGATTGTTATTCAAACAGACAGTGTCAGGTTCTGCATAATAAAGCACACTCCTCTCTCCAGTCACTGGAAAGATGAATATTAGGTGTGTCAAATCTTTCAAGTTATTCTATCTATTTTCTGTTCAGAAAACGAAAAGAATAATGCTCCGGCAAGAGTAGTTTCTTTATGCCGAGTGTCCTTGTGTGAAAAGGAAGGGGAGATAGGCGGGCTGCCAGTGTGTGTGTGTGTGTGTGTGTGTGTGTGTACCAACTCTGTTCTATGAGGTCAGGTCAAAGGTCTTCAGTTACACGATAACAGGTTTGCATCTCCTTCCTCTGCCACCAGACTAAAACAGGAGCCTTTGTTCTTTCCCACATTCTGTCGCTCCCTTCTTGCAGTCGCACAGTGGGGAGGTGGAGTCGTCTCACAGTTGCTTGCGTTATTACGAGGACATGGCCTGCAATATTGAAAGATCAAGAAAGGACATATTATGACCAGTAGATTGTGGGACCACTGCCTGCGTTGAAAAATAAACACAGCATCCCCATTTTCCGCCCCATGATACGGACCCCTATTACAGAGCTGTCAGGCTGTGGTTCGCAGGTTGTTTTCAGCTGTCTCAGAGTTGACTGGATTGTAGGTGTTTCGGGAGGGTGCTTTTGGGTTATTGAGTGAAATTCGTGTCCTGTATCAAAGCTGATGGAAAAATGTTTGCTGTTGCACGTCTTCCTTTGATAAAGGATTATAAATGTTTAGTTCACCACAGCACTGTAAAGCATTTTGATATTTTGTCAAAGGTGCACAACCGTGGTAAAGTGTGAATATCTGGCAATATGAAACATGTTGAAAACTGCAGCCCTTAGTGTGTAAGCACTGAACTTTAATTCATCAGGGCTGAATAATAATAAAGCCCACCATGTCTTGAGGAAATCTGGCCTGATCTTCAATAAACACTGAAGAGAATTGGACTGGCAGTGGAAAGAAGAAGCATCCGTTCAGACTTTTGTTATGAAATCTGAATGTACAGTAATGTGACATTTATGTCACATTTGCATGGCATCCTCTGGTAATTCTAAATGTTTCTTTCAGATTGTATTTCCCAATATGTAAATTGTCTGACTTTTTAAGAACAAGATTAACTTCATCACTTAAACAACAGATAATAAAGGACAGTTTGAGCATCACAAACTAATCATGCGGTTCTTTTTTTCCTCACTGAAACGTCTCATGGAAATACAGAAGAGCTATAAACTTTCTTTGTAGGTTTTCGATTCGTCAGCCTCAGTGTGTTAAAAAACATAGTTTAGCGAGATAGCATTTCTCCTAAAACGGGTTCGGTTTCCCAGCTGCACCATTTACTCCATTATCGACATCAGGAATGAGTAGGCTTGGGTCTCCATAGATTCAGGTCCATGAGTCCAAACATCTTCTCTGTTTTCTTTTTTTTCCAGGTAACTTTCATCCAAGCCTTTAGAAGGCATTGCTGCTGCAGGTGTCCTGGTGGAGGCCCCCTGCCGTGAGGCCGGGTATGGGCTATATGGCTATGAAACAAGAGACACGTTTATTGATTATGTGTGGAGGTGTTAAGAGCACTTCACAGCAGCGTTAGAAAATCAAAACCTCTCTGATTACCATTGCATTACTGCATACACAAAAAGAAATGGATTTTTTGGGAAAAAAGCAAGGTTAATTCATAAGTCATGGGCAGCAAGGTCACCCTGGGGATGTTCGTTATCAGTAGAGGTCGAAACAAGCAGAGGATACGTTACTTGTTTTGTATACTTTGGGGGGATTATGTCTTCACACTTCCGTTACCTGCTAATTTGTCGAATACTTTAAGTTGATGAATTCACTAAGAAACATAGATGTTTGTAATCATATATCGCTGTTTGAAAAAAAGTCAATTTGGATGTATTCATAACAATCATATCAGGCTGTAATTTTCAATGTTATAATGTCTCCTTCGGCAGACTTGGAAAATAATTCTTACATTTTAAATACTTTTCTTTACTATTTTTACAGTAGATTTCCATTTATTGCAGTTGGGTGTTTGCATGATTGCAGTCGTGTTTAAATCAGTGAGACCTTTGTGAGGTAAGTGTTCACTCGTGCAGTGGAATGGGGTACGCTCCTTGGTTGTTTTGCACATGAGGAAGGATAGCGTTCTGTTACAGATAACAGCCTCTGTATTGTTTTCCCTTGGTGTGGAGTGTCAGGACAGGATCTATTAGACACAGAAACATTTCCCTCGAATGCGAACAGTCCTACAAACATTAGATAAAGAGCCTCGCCTTGCCTAAAGCCTTTGTAATTTGTTTGTATTTTTCTGCCTAATGTACTTTGCTCAGTCTTGTTTAGTGATGATGGAAACAGATAGCCTTATCTCAGCTTGCCAAGGGCATGAGCAGTGCTGGTTGAACATTGTTCTGATGTAGAGAGATTTTTACAAAACCAGCATCCAAGATGAATAGTAGATGTAGCTCAGAGTTATTTGCATCAAATCTCTGAAAGCCAGGCTCTGCTAATATTTTCCCAAGCATACGGTTTGTGGCAGTGCAGGGACTCTTCGCCTTTTTGTGCCAACAGTTGAGAATTTGTGGTGGATTGACATCTCATTGTCATATTTTTCAGGTACGTTTTTACCGCTGTATTTATGCAGTTTTGTAACATGAACAGCTGTCTTGTATCTGATTTGAAGTGCCAGGCAAATCAGATCAGTGAGTTGCTCTCTTATAAAAAGTTGCAGACATTGTACTACCCAAAGGACTGAACCAGCCTGTCTAAGGGTGGCAAGTCATATAGAAATATATTCTCTGCAAAGCACCACACAGATGAATATATAAGGAGTAACAGGCCAAGGAATAGTGCAGCAACAGTTCTAAATGTCTAATGGATAAAGCAGCACTGAGAGTTGGGGGCTGCCACAAATAAAAGGAGAACCGGCTAATAATATCAGGCATTCAAAAAGCAGGACGATCCAATATCAACACCCATTGCACAAAGATAAAAACACAGCGAGTTCCCAGTCCCAAACAGACTGTCTCCAGGCCGGAGTCCCCCTGTGAAGAAGTCATTCACCTTTTTTATAGATGCTGTCGTCAGCCAGGTCTGTGTGCGTCTGTGTTTTTCCCCTTTAAGTCTGAACGGACGGGTGAGGAATAGCTTTCAGCCGACTCCCACTGTCACTCCCAAATTAAGCTGACTTTTATATTCTGCCTGGAAAGCTTTCCCTGAGAGAAATATCGTCGGCCTCCCCACGCCTCCTGCAGTTAAAGCCATAACCGGCATTAGAAAAACAGTGCAAGAGTCTGGAGAGTGTGTAAAACCTGTATTAATGCCATTTTTTTCTTCTCTTTTTTTTCACGGTGATGTTGGAGACTAGTAGTGGCAAACAAGTCAAGGCACTCGTTCCTGTCTGGTTTTCCATGAAACCTCAGTGGGATCACATTTGCATGTTCCAAAGTGGTTGGAAATGTTGTAGTCAACCGTGAAAAGTGAATGACACCGGTTGTGGTGGTGCACGGTTCCTGCAGATGGCCTGGAAGGCTCTGTATCATTACAGCACACCCTCGCTCAGCCAACTCTCTAAAGCTTGCCTTCTCCCACAAAAGGAAATTTGACTAGAGGAAAATAAGGGTGCATTTTTTCATTCTCGCCAAATAAACAACACACAGTGATGTCATACATTTGATGGTTACCTTGTCTGTCTTCACCGGATGCTATATTGGACATCTTACAGCACATTCTGTGTGGAAGCGCCTGCAGTGCCCACTGCTGAATGAATGTAAAGACATTATTTTTTCTGGGGAAGTAGTCATTCTTTTCCTGCTTCCCTCCTCATAATTTTTTTAGTTTTATTCTTCTTTCTGTATGAAGTGTTTACTTAATTTTCATCAAAAGGAACTGCTTCTGCACCCTCTCTAGGGTTCAGCATTTTGTTTTTCTTGTTGATGGATGTCTATGGAAAAGCAATTTTTTTGCACCGTGTGCATTTTACACTGAATCCACTGCATTGTGCTTGGTTTGGTTCCAACCAGTTACCCTTCTGCAGTCTATAACCCACTGTTTATGTAGCGATATATATTTAAGAGGAAACGCTGTGAAACGTTAATCCCTCAATTTTTTAACCTGATGAATTTCTACATGTTCCAGCTGTGCAGTGTGGCATATTTATGCGTACCTCTATCTGTGAAAACAGTTCTGTCAGTGAAATGAATCACAGAGGTGCTGGTGTGTACACTGCAGGCCATTCTCGCCCACACTTACCGACTTACAGAAACAGCTCTTTCTTTCCACGAACACAGCCAAGGTAAGTGTCGAAAGGTTCTTCCTGATCTCCCGCAGTGTGGTTTTTGTCAAATGGCAATGAGACCGGGGCTTTGTCGGTGATAGGTGTCCCTCTTCATGTCTGTGGCTTGATTAGCTTTGTCATTTCCTACTTGACTAACACCACATCAGCCAGCACCTGCAGAAAGACCTTGAGTGTTTTGCGGTTTGTGAAGACACTGACTCACTCACCTGGTTTCACCAAGTACTCATAAAGGTATACAAGAGGTCTGCTCTTGGCACGGTTGCTCTTGTTCTTCTCTGCCATTGAGGAGTGATACACGGTGAGTCACAGAATCAGCTGGCATATGGGCATAAAGGAAAAGGCCTGTCTCTCAGCGGCCCTGTGAAACAGAACATTCCTAAAAACTGAAAGAACCAAAATCCCTCAACTGACACAAAACAGCAGTTGCAAGACTGTTTATTTTCTTAGCACATATTCATGCCGCCTACCGTGTGTACTGCTCCACATCTTACACAGTCTAGGCCTTCTGTGTTTATTAAGCTCAGATAGTGTTCCTTGATTAAAGACTGGGAAGCGGCTTGTCACAAGCACTCAAACCTGTGGCCCTCCAGTTGGGGTTACAGTTCCTTAACTACCATCCCACATTTTGTTGCAGCACTTACTGGAGGTGCCGTAAGTCACCCGGGAAAAGGGTGTCTTCTGAGGGAACAAAATAGTAATGAGGATGATAAAACAAATAAAAGAGGGCCTGTTTTATTCATACCACGTGGCGGCTCCTGTCACATCATTGACGGCCGCGGTTCCTTGACATACCCAATGTGCCCCGGAGTGTTTTGAAATTTTATTAAACACAAATTGCACGACCCAGCGTATATCGACACAACAGGGGCCCCCCATCTACTCAGCGCCGAGGAGAGGCAGAGAACAATCCTATTACATTGAAGAGAGCCGATATAATGGTGGGGCCATTAAAATCATGTCGTGTCGAGGCGGTCGTTGACGGATACGGAGTCTGAGAGGACAGCGGCATGACAACGATGGCGCGTGTCACAGCGGCCCGCGTGCCCTTGAGCAAACTGTCATTCAAGGTACTTTAATTAATTTGGGTAGCACAGCCATCCTATGTTGTCATACTACTGCAGACGGACGTGGAAGAGCAGGGCAATATGTAAACATTTTGGGAGTATAAAGGAAATCATACTGTGTAAATGTTGGCTTATGTATGTCATGTAAATATGCCATTTTATCCAGGGAGGAAATTAGTGATTTTAAGGATTTCTTTTTTTTGGCTTAGTGTATATGTGCAAAGAAAGCATTACACTATGAACGATGATGTGGACAACATATGGATGTTGCTTTAATAAGGAGACATTTAAGTTTAAAGGGCAGTAGACCAAGAATAAGAAACATACACTCTGTGATCGCTCTCTCTCTGCCATTCTGGAAATGCCTTCTGGGTTTGAGGCTGTGACTCAAGTTCTGGGGTTTTACTGCCGTGCCTCTCTTAGGAGTAATAAATGAATGTATGAAATATGATTTTGAATGTTGTGTGGGTTATTAATTGTTTTGTTTCCATCTACAGACACTTTCAGTGAGGATGTGAATGAAGAAAAATATCAGAACATTTATCTAGTAATAAAAAATGTGATAAGGTTGTCTACATTTAAGTCTTGTAAGCTACTTACACATATGCAGTCATAAATATATCTCTAAGAACTATGTACAGATGTTCTTACCAAGAGGCATGAATATATAATTACCATGTATATCCCATAAAATGACTTAAAATAGACCTAATTGTACTTCTTACCCTCTTTTGTACAACTAGGTCTTCAGCTTTTAATTGTCTGAGCTCTGACATCTTTATAATTCAGCTGAGTACATCTATTTTCATGTGAGACGTTTGGGGGTTTCGTTTAATGAATTCAACAATTAGTAACAGGAGTTAATGACTGCGAGGGGCTAAGTACTTTCATTGATATGGCTGTGGGTCTAAGAGGGTTGATCCTATGAGCAATATATTTCCATTAATGCTTTCCCTGTCTTGCTCTGGAAAAATGTGGCAAATTGTGAAAGACAGAGGGCTTTTGCTTTTGTTTAGTCTCCTCTGAAAGGTTCTTCATATCATAGTTGTACTTTTTAGGGGTGTGGTATGTGCAACATGGTAGAGGTCATTTTAATAAAAGCAGAAAGCCATTGATTTCATATGCATTTAAAACAATGGAAAAGTGTGTGTTATACATTGCATATTTAAAAAATACATACATAAATCATATGTGTCTGTGTGTGCGCGTGTTTGTAGTATACTATATATATATATATATATATATATATATATATATATATATATATATATATATATATATATATATAGTGTATCCACATATTTGTACTCCAGCATATTGTATTTGAAATGAAGTTTTAACTATGAGGTGAAAGTGTTGATTTTCAGCTTTAATTTGATTGTGTTTCCAAATAAATCAGATGAAACTGTAGCCGTTTTTATACAGTCCCCAACATTTAGGGGACCAAATGTAATTAGACAAACTAACATAAACTTAAATAAAGGCATCATATTTATTGTTTGATTGCAAATCCTAGGAATTCAATGATTTTGGGAAATCTCAGACCCGTAGACATCACGAGATGCTCCTCGGTATCATTCCTGCTGATGCTCTGCCAGGCCTGTGCTGTGGCCATCTTCAGTTTTTCCTTGTTTTGGGGGCTCTTTTCCCTTCAGTCTAGCCTTTGGTAACCCTCGGTTGGCGAGGTGATTGACTAGGCCAGTCAAGAACATTCCACTCTTTGGACCTAGAACACAGGTTAACAAAGTAATATAATACAAAGTTCTGAATACAGTTTTGATATTATTCTTATTGACAAACCAGGCAGCTCTGGGGTATTCTCAGCAACTTTTAGCCTTTAGGAGGGTATCAGCATTAGTGTGGATATGGCTGCACCTGTACTTAACTGTGCTTTCTGTCACCCTGGCACTACCTCTTTGTCTTTCTGGGCTCACTTCCAGATGTGATATTCACTCTGGCCTAAAAAGGAGTGAACTAGCTTTTTGTGACACCAAACTGTTGGATTACAAATCAGATGGTTGCCATTTGGTTATGCCTCAAATCAGTATATAGTGCTCTGAAGAAAGCTCTTTTTTATTTTTGCATTTGAGATACAAGAAAAAAAAAACATATTCGTGTATATGTATAGCAAATACATTTGAAGTTATGGAAGTGAAATATTGGTGAATTATACTGTTATGAATGTTTCCCCAATCACATGAGCATGCACAATTGTCTTTAAGCTAGCTCTATTCATATTAGTGGAAGTTCTGCTTTAAGCAGATGTTGCTGCTGGTAAGGTCTGTAGACAAAGAATAAGCTAGAGGTGCATAGTGGTGGTAAATGTTGAACAGGAATGCGTTTCCAAGTGTTTTGTAAATGTTATTCATTAAAGTATTTGTGTACCAAGATAACTGAGATTAAACACTTGATTTTCTCAAATTAGTTGATTTAAATACATTTCCTAAAAGTAGAACTCAAATTATAATTGTGTGTGTCTTTGTTGGTGCCAGCTTAACTAGAAACAAACTCAAATTTGAGTATGGCAATCAGCAAAGACAAAAGAGCTCTCAGAAGCATATGCAAAATTATGTAGATGAGCAGTAGAATAATCATTCGTCTCCCTCAGTTTACATGTATCATTAGTATTCAGGCTACTGTAGCTTTCATGGGACAACCGTAAATAAAATGCTGTCATGACAAAAAAAAAAAAACAAATCTGCAAGCAGCACTCCATTTGTCCTTATTAACAACTGGCATGTGAAGGTTGTGTAAGGGATTGATGACCTCTAACACTGTTGAAATAGATCCTAGGTCAGGTTTTCCTTTTGAAATAATAATAAAAAAACACAAACCACCTTTTTGAATGAGCCAGAATGAAAATTATTCTGTTCCCCTGAATTGTTCATTAGGGATCATTCAGTGAGGTTTTGGTCAGTTATCAAAACAGTCTCACAGCATCAGAAATAAGAAATTGCCTGTATGCCACACAATATTTAAATGCACAGTTTTGCTGCTTTCCAAATACGTTCACTCATAGACGTATGTAACTGAAAGGTGTATTTTATTGTGTTATCCTTCCATCTTCCTGCCACAAAATTTCTGTTGTTTAAATTGGCCAGTTATACTTGAATGGATTTTTATTTTATTAAAATTGACAGAAATGTTATCCTTATAATCCCCCCTGAACACTATTGATTTTTAGATCACGGGGTCAAAGCTCAAGGCCTCAGAGGCACATTTTTTTAAATTCATTCCTAGAGTTTGACATAAACATTTTCTTCACATTCTCTGTTTGACTGTTTTGATCCTCAGACTTTAATTGACGATTATATTACACCTACCATTTTTGTATTTTATCTGCAAATAAGTACTTTGCGTATCCTCAGTGCATTATTGTAGCTTCCTTCATTCACGACTCATGTCTCCCACAGTCATCATTATTGCATATTTATTAAATCTTTTTCCAACATTCATGTTTCTAGTTCTTTTCTGTGCTCTCCTATGAACTGCCTCATTTAATATTCTTGTTGTTTTCTGTTTCCCGTTTATTTTGTTTGTTCAGTTCTTCACTTGACATACACTCACACAAAGCAATACCAATATGCCCTATCAAAGACACTAAAGGAACAACCTTGTATAGTACTTTCGAAGCACCCACTTTGCGTTGTTTGTGATATGCTTTGGGACAGCAGACAAAACTGACAACAGGACAAATGGTTTGTGGTTGAGTAGTGAGGCGAACATTTTAAATAAGGGTTTTTGGTTGTATAACTGTGGATTTGCCAGTACCAGTGTTGGAATAGATTAATATGTGAGCTTGTGGCCTGAGGGAGATGAAGAGGAAGTGAGTGTGTGGACGGTGTAAAGTATTATGTAATAATGCGTTTGAAAGGATTCTTAGACCTAACTCTAATTCTTGACTATGTTTATATATTTTTAAAACCACATTCACAGACATTAAACAAGTTGCAGAGAACTTGCAGATTCTGTGTTTGCTAATAATTCAAACTTTGCCTTTAATTGATTATATGGGTTTATTAAGAAAGATTTGTGTGGATTTAGATTACTTTTAGCAGAGAATTTTCACTGGAGCCCTCACTGAGTATACAATAAAAACGCCATACCGCATGATATCAATCATGAACTTTTTATGGAATGTATAACCAAGTTCATCACGGTCTGGTAGACATGCTTGTAAAGGCATTAGCAAACTATAAATATCAGAGATAAATATTTCCATCAGTACGAAATCAAAATGTCATAATAACATAATATGAATGAAATATAAGGAAGGCTCCTGGAATAGCCATTTCCCAGATTTATGAATTTACACCCCCTCACAATTATTCTTCCTGCCATTCCCACAGAGGATGAGAAAATATTCCTGGAATTTACGAAATTCTAGCCACTCAATTGTCCAAAGTATATTAGAAAGTAACATTCTCACTTTGAGTCTCTTGGCGGTAGGGGACAATAACAAAACGGCATCCAAAAATAATCTTTTCCAAAGCATTAAGTTAATAAGTTTTTGTTTGCAAATGGTCCAGAAGTTCTAGCATACAGCTGCACAGTGGTGTGAGAAAGTTTCCCCCTTCCTCACAATGGTGGGAGTGGACCGCAGATACTATTATTACTTTTCTAATAATGATTTAACTTGTGAACTTCCGACCCTGAAGAACCGACGTCATTGTTATTGAATGATGTCTCTTTTAAGAGTCTATTTCTCCCATGCTTCTCTTAAACTCTTTGTCTGCACTGCTCTTCCTAAATCAAAGAGGAAGGCCGTGATTATTTGTCATTTAATCTTCCCTGTTCTGTCTTTGCCAAATTTAGGGTGTGATGACCCTGCCATTTTGAAGACCTGTCCTACTGTGGGCAATTATTTTTGCCCTCAAATGATGTCGTCTGCTTGGGAATTGGTAGGCCCAAAGGAAAATTTCCATTTTTGGAAAATCATTGTGAAGCAGAAAACATCACAAGCACTAGGAGTCCTGTATTCAATAACCCATTTTTTTAAACTCCTAAATGTACTCATTTGTCCACAGGCTAACAAACCTCCTACTCTACTTTAATCAGCTCAACTCTACACTGAGATCATTCTTTAATATCCATGAGGTGGATTAGACACATAACTTTTATGATGTAGAGGTGGTTATTATTCGAGACTAGTTTGTGGTGGCCGCTTTTGAAAGATGACACTTTGGAAGGCTTTAAAGTTCATTAGTCATTAGAGAAACTGTTGACAGATGCATCAATGAGAATAACGAATGCCTGCTGAACAGGAAGGGTAATATGAAACAAGCGGTGATGTCTCAACAGACCTCAATGTCATGTTTGTGGCTGGATGAGAGTCTGGAGTGTATACATTTTTGTACCCATTGCAGGTCAGAAACAAACCAATTTTTACAAAGTCACAAACATCATTTCCGGCCTTGCGCTGAACCAGCTGTCAGGCGGTTGATTGATGTACTTCGCTTTTAACTTGCAGTCTCGGAAGGAAAGAAATAGAGGATAGGACATTATGTTTTCACAGTGTTTTTATCTGCCTCTGTAGCAGTCACCCTCAGTACTGCTCTGAGCAGAAGTTGTCCATTTCAGCAGATTTACTTCAAAATCACATTGCTCGCTTTGTTTTCTTGTGTTGAGCTTTGGCAGTCACTCCCATTGAGCCTGCAAGTGAAGAGGACACACTTTCTACTGGAATTACATCATTATGTCAATTTATATTTGTTTTTTGCCTTTATTGCAAGGCTTATCAAAAGTGTGGCACAGGCAGGAATTAAGTGACAGGGTTCGAGAAAAACGTTTACACCAAAAATACTTACATGTTGTATTAATCCTTCTTTGTATTATCATATCTGTTCAAGTAAAGCCACTTTGTGTTTGTCTGCATTTGTGTGTGCTGTTTGGCATGTGTGCATTGTTTGTCTGGCTGTTTTTGTGTTGTTTTTGTGTGTTCGTGCATGTGTGGGTGTGTGTTTATTTGTGCATATTTGTGTTCCATATGGCCTGTGTGTTTTTGTGTTTTGTTCAGTATGTGTTGCACACTCTGTGAAGTATGTTTGTGTGTATATGTGTGTGGTGTGTATGTGTGTCTGCGCGCATACTGTGTGTGCAGTGTAATGGTAGATGCATAATGTGTTTACTCCTAAAGCCCAGGCTGATCTTTCCCACTTCATACTGGGGTGAATATGGACACACACTGTTTTAGAGTAGAGCACAGCTATCTAGCCACCACCCCCTGCCTCCCATCTTGTCCCCAGTGCTGCCTGGGGCTGCTGTTTCTCCCGGTCCCTGATACATACATACATATATATTCATTATCTGATTAGCTGACACATAGTGCTGAAACCAGTCACAGCCCCGAGGCAGGGCATGGATTTCATTTAAAAAGTATCAAAGGTTTACACTGCGCTCGTTTTAATCAGCATGTTTATCAGGCAGAGAAAAATTGCAGGAAGGACCACAGGGAGAGGGTTATCTTAAGGACCAGTAGCTTGGGAAATTTATAATGGCTACAAGGTAATTTACTGGCAACCTCTACATTCAGCCATGTAGGACTGCCCCCTGTTTATAATTACAGCCCATGTTACATACTAATGAAGCTGCAGGGTATTGCATTCATGCTCCTGGTCTCGAACAGAGAGAGATATTTCTGTGATGTGCATCCAGTGTGTCTTTTGGGTAGCCTATTTCTAATGGCAGCACATTGATCTTAATACAGAAGTGCATGATTTTGCAATATATCTTCAAGGTGCACCCTCAATACTGCTTTTTTACCCTCAATAGTGCATACAGTAGAGTAGCTTTATATGGGATTGGTACATGAATACATTGTCAGAGATGGTTAGTCTGGTTTCTGAAAAGCTTCAGTTTTGATTTTATCATGTGAGCTCTTTGTCATCATCTGATGGACCCCTTGAAAACATAGTGAGCTACTTTTGTCCAGTCGTAAAATCCAGAATTCAAATGTCAAACTCTAGATGATTACTGAGGTTAATCTGGCAGTGAATTTCATGGACAATTGTGGTATCGGTTCAAAATCCAATTTGTACTGACATTAAGTTAAATTTTGGAAGAGGCCACTGGAGTTTTGAAGTGGTGTGGTTTTGACCTTTTCTGCAACTTACTAGGTCTATAAAGAACCATTAAGTTTAGTTGGTATTGAATGTGTATGATATACATGTAGCCAATATCATATCTTATAAACATTTATGTATTCAGTGTGGTCTTTGTTCAGTAGTTTTCATGTGGGAATATCAACAGCTTAGCTGGCTGTGTTCATTCATTGTGATTGATCAGTTTTTGTCTCCTCTGGGATCTGATTTTTTTTTTAAACTGGAGATTATGGATCCTTTTACTCCTCCATTAGAAAGCTGTAAGTATGTTTTCATCCTTTTTCTGACATCGTTAAAGGGTCATAATGGAAGTTTGGAAGTGACAGTGAGTGTGAGTCCCTTGAGTGCTCTTTAGCATCACATTGATTTAAGTTACATGCTCATGTGTAAGATTCATAACCATGTATCATATAATGTGATGTGTGTGGGTTATTGTAATTGGACAGTGGCCTACCTGCCCATTATTTTTAATCTCAGCAAAGTAGTGGCAAGGTAGCAATGCCAAGTGGCAAAGTAAGTTTTAGAGGGACTGAAATGAAACATTAGTTATTAATAACCCATGGTTAACCACACTCCTCAAATAAAATACCAGTCATTTTCTTTTTGCAGAGAGCACAAAAAGCAGGATGTCACTGCTCAGCAAGAAAATTCTGGAATTTTATGATACCTATATTATTCATGAATGTTATACTATTCAGTTGCTTAAATGAATTGGTAAATTTAAGGGGCAAATGCACATTTTGGAATTAATAAAATAATGATAACGTACTCTGCCTTTATGCAATGCAGTTGAATGCTAGTTGAAATTAGTGTGGTGTTTAACATTATTTCAAACCATCAGTTGCTGCTCACAATAGCATTAAAAGTATGTCATATTTTATTAGGAGCTCTATGTAGTGTTCTTACATTATAACAATACCGATGTATTGTAGTAAAAATGAAAAAAAAAATGTTATCCTGTAGTCACACATGTAGTCATTCACTTCATTTTAATGGTATTAACTTGACACAAGACTATGTAGATAGTAAGCTTAGCTCTTAGTGAGTGAAAAAAGATCTGTTTTCTGTTCAGGCCCTTATTTTCGACATTGCTTAACTGCATGCAGGTGAAAACAGAAAATCATTGGACTGTAACTGTCTGAATGAGGTCTTTCCAAATAGAATTGGTATGAGGTAATGTTTGTGGATGACAGCCTAATCTTCTGCTGAGAGTGCCGTGACTCTCTGTTTGTGGCATGCACGGTCCCGTCTCATTCCCTTCAGTGACTCACATAAACAGGATTTTGGCCATATTTTGAAAAGGTGCCCGCAATGGAGAGCTGCCTGTTATTGCAAGTTCAACTCAACCCACTGTCTTTTTGCACACACACTCAGGCATACACACTACCCCTTTACCCTGCACCAAAACAGCGCCATATGAACTAGGAAATCATAACCAAACCGCATGACCTTGGTCAAATGTTGGTTATTTTCACAGCACACAGTGAGGGAGTTCTCCTTGCTGTAGGTGGCCATGCAGGTATGGGGACTGGGAATTGCACTGGCACAGTGAGATTGTGTGGGCTGGTCCCTGCTCCAGCAGACATCAGGCTATAGATTAGAAGCAGGCCCGCGCTGGTGTTGTTGTTCTGGTGTGGACTCCAGACACAGTGCAGCCAGAGGGGATGTCTGCAGGGCCAGGAAGGCCTTGATACCATTGTTGTGTAAACATCCCCACAGCCTATCTGATGGAGGAAAAGACACGTAGCAAAGAATTCTGTTTTTTCAGACTGTGTGTGTGTGTGTGTGTGTGTGTGTGTGTGTGTCTGTGTGAGCGTGAGTGCGTGCATGTGCCTGCTGGTGTGCGTGCGCGCGAGAGTGTGTGTTTCAGAAGAGGGGTGAAGAGAGATCAGTTAGGCCTTTATTGCATGCTAAACTGTGGAGAAATATTAAATTAAAGGTCAAACAAAACAAATGAGTATCTACAGGAGGTAATGAGGGCAACGCCACATTAAAACAGACCCATATTTTGAAGTGACTAATTCACAATGAACATGAATACTTGAGTGTATAAAGTTCTCATTGTAACAGGTCTGAAAAAGTTTTGAAGGGAGCGAAATGCTGGGTACCTAGCAAGAATGTATGCATGTCACAGGCAATTAAACAATTACTTAATGTGTAAAAGGGAAGAGTGTTGGAAATCACGATAGTATATGCCAAGCAAAGCAAAGCAAAACTGCATCAGGAAAGAGTAATAGTTGTTGCAAGTTGAGCTCACTGACAAGGATAGGTGAATAGACATTTAACAGGACAGTTTAAAACGTCCCAGAAGTAATGTCTTGGTAGAACTATGACCAAAGATTACAAAGCCATTTTAGTCAACCAGGTGCACTCTGTGGTGCAAACATTGCTTCCTCAAGATTTTCCCATATCCCACGATGATAGTGCCCCATACACACTGCTAAATGTACTCAAGAGTGGTTTCATGTACACCAGGATGAAGTCAAACACATTCCACGGCCTCCCAGATCACCAGGTCTAACCACCATTGAACCTTTATGGGATGATCTGAAACGTATAGTACAGTGTAGATGAGTACCCCCTTAATCTTTTCAAGAACTGAAGGCTTCTTAAAGAATGGACAAATATCCAGCGATAGACAATAAAACTTTTATAACAGCATTTCCAGAAGGGGAGGCCCCACTCCTTACCAGTTAGTAAATATTCATATATATATAATTTGGAATTTCTTTTATTTTGTCTACTCTTTGCATTTACAAGAGTATTTTGCTATAGTGTGTAAATTGGCAAAGAAATAACGTTTCTCACTTACTTGCACTATTGATTTGAAAAGTTTGAAAACTTGCAGCTTGCGGTTTCCTGTGAAATAATGAAGGTTAATGGGAACATTTTATTGCTCTTTCTGACCTTTCGAAGCAATGCCACCAAAAGGTCAAGATGATGGTAATGGAGTCACAATGGTATTAATATCTGTTTGATTTCAGAAGTGGTGTGATGTTTCCTGAAGAATTACCCTGCATTTTTTTCTGGATTTTTCTCCTCCAGGAAAAGGAAGGAGTTGAAGCTGTGTCTGTTGGAGCCATTCTGTCAGACTACCAAAGGGTCCGTGTGGAAAACGTGTAAGAAAACCACAAAACATCTTAATTCAATAATCTGAGGCATGTCCTTAAATTTCACATTTGCATTTTACTTCAGCATACAAGTATACAGTATCTTATGCAGATAATTTTCCCCCAATGCAGTCCTTTCTGTAGGTCAGTGTTTTTCCTCTCATGCAGTTCTTTTATGCTGTTGGAAGTGCCTTTTTCAAGAATCAAGAAACAAACTTTCATCCTCTGAGTTACAAGCTCAGTTCCTTATCCATTATACTACGCTACCAAGTTTAACACGTCCCACACAGACCAATGTAGTGGACTTATTATCTGAAAGACATGGGTTCAGTTACTTCAGGTGTTCAAACATGGAGGTACAAATACAGACTGAATCACTGATGGTGTTGGATCATTTAAGATATAACTCAGTAACATTTTACATTGGGTAAGGCATGCTCCTAAAGTGGTCACAAATTTCCAGAGATAGCACAGTGAGGTGGAGTGTATTTATTCTTTGACAGACATTCAAACTCGACCCTTTGGCATGACGCAGTGGCGGTCTTTCTTACACTGAGACCTGCACTGTCAAGTGGCTGGCCCTCACATCTTCCCGCACATTCCGCGGCAAGCCCCTCTCGTCTTATGTTTCCAGAGCTGTGATAGAGCACTCTGCATATCAACAAATACCACTGTCAGTCTCCTATTGTGCTCGCCTCACACCTCAGGCGCTTGTGTGAAAAGACATGCAAGGCTGAGGGCTTGGCTCAGATTACCTGTGCTATCTGCGTATGTGACAGGCAGGAGTGGAGGGAAGGTGTCATTATCCCCTGATAATTACACATTTACTTTAATTTACACAGAACCTCTTTACAGAGACCCTGTATTCAAAAGGGGTTTCATGCAAGTGCGACATAAGCATGGTATTGGCAAACAGCCTAAAGAATAAAAGCACTAATTGTCATTGAACCCAAGTTGTTGGCGAGTGTCTGATGCGTGCCCTGTCACCCCCAACCAACCCCCCAACGCACCTGTCTCACAGGTGTATGCGGCTCCAGCTCCAGCCCTTGGCCTACCTGTGGCGCCGGGACCAGGAGACGCTCCTAAGAGAGATGATATCGAGTGACCTCCACGCCCTGATCATCAAAGTGGCGGCTTTCGGTAAGCATCCGCGCGGGCAGTGGCCGAGCAGTCGAGTTGGCCTGCCCACACCTCACCGCCTCTCCCGCCCCACACCCCGCCTTAGCCACCGTGCTGGCGCGGTCAACATGTGTGCATCTGTCAGGAGGAGGGTCCGTGGGTGTAACAAGAGAAAGAAAAAAAAAGGGAAAGCCCAAAATCATCAATCAGGGTTTCGTAAAACTGTTGAGACTTGTGCCAGGGGCGAGAGCAGTGAAGTGGAGAACAATATGAAAAGATAAGAGGAGAACCTAGCAGTTGGAAAATGACCGCAGATGATTACGTGCCACATTAATGAAACCTGTCAATAATCGCAAACGCCCTCATTGTGTGGAGAGAAAAGACGGCGTGGTTTTATTTTTTTTTTCCTTTTGCATGCCTTGAAACACATGGGGCATGCAGTGCAGATTAAAATCTCGCATATCTCATTTAAGGTTTTAAATGGCATTACAAGAGGGAAAAAAGGTTAATGTATTGTCACCTGTTTTGTGTTCTTGGCCGTTGTGGTGCCTTTGGAAGCAGTCAGATCACATTACTGAAGTACTGAAGTAAGATAGCTTTTTTGTTAGTTGGGTTTCTGAAGATAACTACCTGTATCTACTTGACAATAAAGTTGTTTTCTATGACAATGGAAGTGATAAATGATAATTGCTCTGTAATAGTTCTTTTTATTCTCAGAGTATTGCAACAATATATCACTATGTAGACACTTTTTTCCCCTTGCATTAGAGTGAATGCTTGTTGAGGTAAGCTGTTGAAAGAGGGGTCGAAATAGAGTAATGATCAACTGCGTACTGCAACTCAAACTGATGCACAGATTCTTGGGGTCTTTTGAAGGACATCCAACTTTAAACTTTTATCTTTGCTAATGGCTTGAATGTTAACTGCCCTTAATCTTAAGCAGAGAAAATGGGTTTTACCACAGAGGTCTAACAATCCTCCTTTCTGTGTTGAAAAGGAGGGAAAGTATATGCAATTATGTCAAATTCAGGGGGTCATTCGTAAATATCTCTGGTGTCAGATGTTAAAATAAAATGATGGGAAGACAGGTTTTCAACATGATTTTAACTCAAACTTTTATCGCTAAATTACTGAGATCAGCATATTCTAACTGTGCTGCCAATTTACTTGCTTCACTTGTCTTCCAGGGCAGAACAAGCACTTTCATTGAGGTGGAGAGCCATGCTCTTGACTTGTGTATTGAGTGGCAGTGAGGCCACACTTTTCTTTGATACTGATGATCATACAGTACATCTTATCTGTCCTCTGTGAATGGGGAAGAGAAGAAGAGATGTAATTATGCTAATGGCTCCTTTTTAGCTCACCTTCATCTGGTTGCAGAGACAAAGCGTCTTTGTGTGTCTCACGCAGGAATGTTGCTATCTCTAAGCATCGAAAGTCTTGTGAAATTACCCCGAATAATCCCCCCCGCAAAATAACCTCACCTCAAAGCCCACTCAAAGATTGACAGTGCCACCAAGCTTTCAGCCTTTTCTTAAGGCAAAGTCATTTAAAAGCAAATTCTGTGCATTTTTGAAGATTATTATTAGAAAGAAAAAACTACCTGAGGTTTCTGTTTTTTCTTCTTTTTTGGCTACAGGTAAAAAGGTAAGATCTTATCGTCCTTGGTTTCTCACCTGCCCTGAGGCTGGTGTAATTAGAAATGAGAGAATTGAATAGTCTGTGTGCTCCAGGGCTATTAGGCACCACTCAAATAATTGCAGCTTTCATTGGAGCAGGTTAAAGCAATGAGGTGTGTTGTTGTAAGTATTGGGTGACAGTGAGCATACCTGGAAGAAGGTTACCTGTGCAGACCTCAGGTGTAGATTAGAGAGGGCTTCCCAGGTAAAGGGTGACCTATGCTTTTAATAAACAAACTCCCACCACACTTCTTCCCACAGTTTATTAGCATATTTGAGCACACTATACTGTTTCACAAATTTCTTTTTCTGGCCATTGCTTTTGACACAAGACATTTCCACAGTTTGATAGGTCACAGTTCATCTGGCACTGTCAGAAATAATTAGCAGTGGAAATTAGACGGTAATTTGAGTTTTAATGCTTTTCTTTCAGTTTGAAAAAGACAGCTAAAATGGAAAACTTTGTAATCAGCGCATCTTTTTTCCAGTTCACAGCCCTTAACATAGAGTAAATGAGTAAAATGCTGAAATCTTTTCTTCAGAAGAACCACAAAAATATGTTTTGAATGAAATGATCTTTGGCTGTTAAATTTTGGAATTAAATATTTTTTCAATCTTCTTAACAACAAAGATGGAAAAAGGTCTAATTGAAATGCAAACTATTATGTTAATAATAGGAAAATAATGTTTTCTTGTGATAAACTATACCCTTTGATTTGTGTGGATATAAATGTGATACATCACCACATAAATGTAAAAATACATACATTTCAGTTTCTATAAGGTAATTTCAAACCTTTTTAGTCTCCAATTCAGCATTTTTGCTAAAATATTTCCATACATATGAAGGCATGGTACGTGTTTTTGAACACACAGTTGTAAATTAAATTAACCTCAAGGTCCTTGAATGTAAAATTTGAGTTAGCTTTGCAAAAATGTCACTTATCTGATATTTTCAGATCACCTCATGTCATTTGGTGTAACTGAGCCGTAAAGATAATCTGAAGTGCCATAATTGTTTCAGGGGTTTCAACATACCTATATGAAATGTGATAATTTCATTTTTGGTTACCCAGAAAGGTTGCAGGGTACAGGAAGTGGAGACACATTGCCTTCTAGTCGCACAGGACATTAACTGTTGTAGCAGTTCTGTAATGCTTTCCTATTGTTTGTGATTAAAAAAAAACGTTAGTCTCAATAAGAACTTTTTTTATGTTTGCTTAAAATAATCAACCATAGATATGCAGTGCAGGGTAGGGCTGCACAATATCAAGAGGATGGTGATATTATCGTCATTTTCATTTTCACAATAGATAATAATTTAACCATGATATGCATTTAACTTGATGCGTCTTTAAATGAGCTTTGTAGCCTACATCACAAGATAAAGTCTGTTGCCTCACGAGAATTGCTTAGGCAGAGTCTGTGGTCGGCATGGAAGTTAACTGGAATTATTGAAAATGGAGAGTGGGACAAGCGAAGCTGCAGATGGCAACGTTAATGAGTTAATCCCAAAAAGAAAGCTGCATTCTGTAAACATATCAGTCGGTTTACTGACTGATGTGTTTGACTGAATTTCTACTTTTTTTTTTTGAAAGTTGAAAGTCATTTAGACTTAAGACTGCAAATTTTATTGGGATATGTCTCAAAATGTCTCAATTTATTGTGATAACACTTTAAAGACTTATCGTGCAGCCCTAGTGCAGGGTTTGTGAACTAATAAGTAGATGGCATAATAAATAGGGACAAGTATTAAATATGCTCTGTAAAAATGGGCCTGTCAGTAAATGTAATGTAATCTTATTGACACATAGAATGGCAGACTGAGGACTGTTGCTTTTAAAAAGCTGTACTGAATCAAACATAATTTGTTCAGTTTTTCTCTGAAGCTATGCTTAGGTTTAGTCATCTGTGTTTAGTTTTTTAATGTCCAATCACCAAAACTCACAACCCTGGAGCATCTACAGTGTCATGTTAGACAATGGTGTGAGAGTTTGGTATGTGAACTTAACCAACAATGCATTCATTAACATGAACAAGATCAGATATTAACAAAGTCTGCTGCACTAAAATAGGCCTATTGGTGGAGAAGCATTTTGTAGCATTCAGTAGCTAAATTACTTTGTTCTGCAGACAGGTGGGGGCTAATCAATTGCTAGAGTGCAGAGAATATGGTCCTCATAACCTTATTTAAGGCATGTCAGGGGGAGTCCGTCTGTGTTGTTCAGTATTATTTGACATTTGGATAAGAATTAAACAAAATTTAGGACAGGTTTGTGAAGGAATTTGCTGTACAGAGCACACAATTCTAAGGCAGTCCTGGAGAATGTAGGATGATGGCAGCACTATGTTAAAGTTCCATTAACAGACCCTTTCTATGCGCCCTCTTCCAGAGCACTGAATGGGCAGCTCCTCATAGTCGCAGCAGGAAGATGTGTGATTGTGATCAACACTACACACAGTGCAAGGATTATTTAAGAATAATACAAAAACAATTAACACTTTCAGTCAGCCCCCTCACACTCCAGTTCAGAATTTCTGTAAATGCAGATAGCTTTTCAGTATGATCTATATGTTGAATCCTAATATTTGTACAGTAAAGCACAATCTAAATTTGAAGCTGCAGGCCCACAGTTTCTGGGGAAGTTTGTAGTATGGCCATCAACAGAGTCATACATTTTTGGTAGAACACAACTTCCTAAAAATTGCATTAGACCAAACATATTGGAATATGATTGCTAAATATACATAACTATTGATAACCGTTGTAATTTCAAATGTGCTTCCTTTAGACATTTATGCATTCTGTGTCACTTCTACAAACTCCTACAAGGTTGATAAAATGGTAATACAGTTATAAAGTAATAAAACACTGAAAATGTTCAGTATTTGTAAAATAAGCTCATGGGGAGGGTTGATTTTCGTTTTGCATAGTTTGCATTTTGCTTTGCCCTTGTCTTCTATTTCAAAAGTAATGGCTGTGAAGCTAAAATAGCATTTTTATAAGCCTTTGGGGTAGTGATTTCCCCAGGAGAGGTTGTCTCTGTCATGTCAATAGTATGCTGTGCTATGTTCTGAGCATCAGAGAGAGAGACTTGAAATATGGGCTTTATTCAAGTATAGCTCACTTAAATGCTTGTTTTGTGACTATGCTGATCAGAGAAGACAAAATGAAAATGGAGTTGTATTACATTAAAAAATGTTTGTTGGCACTTGGAAAAATCATATTTTGAGAAAAAATACAATTTGATGACAGTGCGCTCTGGGTGAAATGCATCTTTAAATGTCAGATTTATCATTCCAACTGAAAACAAAAATTGTGTTAAGCAAAGTTAAAACTTCAAACTTAAACCCAACAGTTCTAGTTTCTAGCTTCTTCTGACTGAGTCGTAAAAACAGTCTTCTGACTGAGCGAGGGTAATATTGATCAGTATCACAATGACATCATATACATGTCCTTCACGTTTGTTTGGTGTGAAGCAAATTAGATGACGCTTTGTCAACAGAGCATTAGATGGTGATACACTGCTAAGAAAAATTTTGGTTCAAATAGGTCTAGAATTCGGCACCTGTGAACCAGTGCACCAACTTAAGGGAATCAAAGTGGATTCAGAAAAATTAAAAAGAGGCCAACACTTTATTTGTATTTCTTTATAATTATATTTAATTCTGCATTACCAGTATTCTCAGTTTTTGTTTTAAATTCAGTAAAACAAGATGAAGATATTGAAGGTCAATATGGCGGCCTAAGTAAAGAGCAATTTAATATTAGCAGGTGTTCCATGTTATGCACATTATTGTTTTGTTAATAAGTAGCAATCCCATGGTTTTGAGAGAAACAAGCAGCTTTTCAAAGTTAAGTGCTGTGCTGTATTAGGCAAAGTGGACTAGCTTGCAAAGCCATCTTCACAAGGTTTGCTTGCTCACTGACTGTTTCAGGTCTAATGTTGAATTATGACAGGACTTTTAAATAGCTCTTAAATCATGGCAATATAATGTAGTTTTATTTATTTTTAGGGTCAACCCAGTATACTGTTGAATGTGAAATGAAATATATCCAGTGGTTATGCTGTGAAGACTAATTAATTTCGACTATGTTTTTGAGCTGGTGTATGATTCTAAAAGCAATACACCTTAATTAACAGGTAGGTTACTCAAGAGATTAAATACATTCTGTCACCTTGGGCCAAGTGTTAATATTTCAGGCATATTGTTAGTGTGATTTAGTCTCTGGTATTATTCAATATGTAAAACTTCCCTTTTATGTTATTAAAAATGATAGTATCATTAATATTTCTATTTATGACCATTGTCGTATCTCTTAGGACTTTTTCACAGGGGATAAAGTCCTTGTAAAACTGGGAGATATACATCTTGTAAGGTTGTAATTGCATAAGTTTTTATTCATTGGATAAAAAGATTACATTTCAGATGTGAATGCATGTAGAATAATCTCCTATTATTCTGTGCATAGACTGAATTTCCGATAAGGACTCAGACAAATTTGGCATATACCTAAATCTTATCTTTTCATGTTGTTTTGGGTTTTTCCTCTCCTTTAGATTGGGTGATAGTGAACGTTATTGTTTTCAGTAAGGTCTTTGAGTGCATTGTTCAAAGGATGAACTAGCTCACCTTCTAGCGAGAAGATGTTTATTTCAGGATTTAAAAGCTAAAATGTTACATATCATGAATCCAATTTCTTTTCCCTCTCTCTGAAGGCAGGGATTAAAGCCAAGCTGTCAGGTGTTTGTCAGATCTTAAGAAGAGCTGTGAATGGCTGATATTTCAGCACTGGTATTATCT